>JAVIAB010000026.1:28413054-28525554 GCA_032433765.1 Megaustenia siamemsis | reverse complement strand
TCCGGCTTCCTGTTCTTCATTCATTTTTTAGAATCATCATCATCATCAAGTACTGGGCCTGCTGGCGTAAGTGATCATGTCTCTCCACGACTTTCGATCTCGACAGTTATTTATCATTTCTGTTGTTGACCTTCTGCCAAGCCATTCTCTTATTAAGCTGTCTGGTATCGTCCTCTCTGTACTTCCCTCTATCTCTTCGTCCCTCAATTTTGCCAGTTGTTACAATATATTCCAGCTGTTCCCTTCTCATTGCATGGCCAAAAAATGGTGATTGTTTCTTCGTCCTCTCTGTACTTCCCTCTATCTCTTCGTCCCTCAATTTTGCCAGTTGTTACAATATATTCCAGCTGTTCCCTTCTCATTGCATGGCCAAAAAATGGTGATTGTTTCTTCGTAATATTGGAAATTAACTGTTGAACTACCAAGGGGACAAATAATAATAAATGAATATTGTTATAGAGGGAAACTTTGGAGGCGATATCAGCGAATCAATTCAGGGGAATGTTTACAGCACTCGGAAAAAATGACAAATAAACAACAGAAAAAATAACAAAGAACAATATAAGGATAATTAGAGGCCACAGAGATGGGATTTCTCAGAAAAATGTTGAAAGTTCCCTGGACAGCTAGAAAGACCAGTGAGGAAGTTCTCAAAGAGGTCAACACAAAAAGGGAGCTCTTAAAAAAAACATCAGAAAGAAACAACATTTTTCAGGCACATCATGAGAAGAGGAAAGTTGGAATACTTGGTTACAACTGGCAAAATAAAAGGAAAGAGAGATCGCGGGCGACAAAGAGAGAAATTACTGGATAACTTGGTGTCATGGCATGGAAAACAGTCAACAACAGAACTGATACGATGTACGGTAGATAGAACTTTGTGGAACGACATGATCGCCTATGCCAACCGGTATGGTACATAATGGTGATGAGCCCTGTAGAGATTCATTACTGAGTAAGCATTAAGTAAGATGACTGGTGTAGGAAGCTCGAGTACAGCATCAGTAATGTCTAGGATCCTGCTCGACCGGGGTCATCTTTCGTGAACGTCACAGAAGTCAACATTGCAGCCGTGGAGAATAGGATAAGGACAAATATCTTCGTCACAGACAAGGGCGTGACGTTACTATTGGACATTAGTCTTGGATCAGCCAATGGGACCGCCCATTGTCGGACGTTAGTGTTGCATGAGCTAATGACCTGCCGACGGGGCGACCTCACTATTGGACATTAGTGTTGGGTCAGCCAATGGGACCACCCATTGTCGGACGTTAGTGTTGTATCAGCCAATGGGACCACCCATTGTCGGACGTTAGTGTTGTATCAGCCAATGGGACCACCCATTGTCGGACGTTAGTGTTGTATCAGCTAATGGGACCGCCCATTGTCGGACATTAGTGTTGTATCAGCCAATGGGACCACCCATTGTCGGACATTAGTGTTGTATCAGCCAATGGGACCACCCATTGTCGGACGTTAGTGTTGTATCAGCTAATGGGACCGCCCATTGTCGGACATTAGTGTTGTATCAGCTAATGGGACCGCCCATTGTCGGACATTAGTGTTGTATCAGCTAATCACAGCCAACAGGACGGCTATCCAGTGGTCATTGACCAAGCAACTTAGATGTGGATCTCCTATCACAGAGTCATCAACAGATGCAAGATCAAATGAGCATACTCGATGAGAGATCACAACAACTGGGACTGAAAACAGAGATAAGACCAACATTATGAGAATTAATGCAGTTATATATGAGCATAATCAAGTGCCATACACATTTGCATTGACGATCATCTCACCCCTAATCACTCGGTCCTTCATGCGTGTCATAATTTCAGTCGGTGATTTTTTTATTACTCGATTAGGATAAACTAAATATTTTTTCTCTTGGGTTTCCTCCGTTCTTTTTTCCATTCATTCTGTCTGTTAAACAGGCACTAATACATGAAGCAATAGAAGACCTACAAGAACACTTAAACAAACTCAATATCTTAGGAACAAAATACAACATGAAAATCAACATCAACAAAACAGAAGTCATGAATGTCACCAAAAATAAACAGAACATCAACATAACTATAGAAGGCAGACAGCTAAAACAAGTAGAGGAATTCAAATACCTAGGCAGTCTAATGACAAACGATAATTCTCAAACAGCAGAGATAGACTCAAGATGCAACAAAGGTTGTCAAATCATCGGACAGTTATCACCACTATTGTCCAACAAGGAAATAACTCTGGAGGCAAAACGAGCACTATACAATACAATCTTCATCCCAACGTTGTACTACCAATGCCAGACCTGGACCCTAGATGCAAGAAAAAATAACCTCTACAGAGATGAAATGTGTTAGACGAATGACAGGAAACAGTCTGAGAGATAAGATCATAAATGAAGAACTGAGAAAAAAGCTAGGAATAGCCCCCACCATAGAATATATAAGGAAACAACAGAAAAAATGTTTCGGCCACGTGACAAGGCAGGAAAAACAAAACACAACACGAGCCTCCAACAAACGTTGTGAGAACACCAGACCCAAGGGTCGACCACGAAAAAGATGGATCGATTGAATATTAGAAGCACTAGGAAACATAACAGCAGCAGAGGCGAACATAAGAGCAAACGACCGCAAATTATATCTCTCCTCGACGCTGAAAGGTAGATGAGGAAGGAAAGAAGAGGAAGAAGATTCTGTCTGTTGTATTCTCAATGCACATTACATGCCCTAAATAGAATACTAACACAACAAATTACATTGTGAACAAATATATTTAATTTGGTTTCTGTTCAGTAAAAAATTAATTAAGGAGACAATTGAAGCTTCAATAACTGATAATGGAGTCACATAATATTTGTTGTCGTAAACGAGAATAATTATTGATATATGGACAAGAGGTTTAAAAAAACAAGGCAAAATTCAAACTTCAGTAATGAAAGAGGAGACAAGTAAGCTTACTATTTTAATACATCTTCTCCCTGTGGAGCATTGGTCTTCAACAAACACTTTCAGCTTCCTGTGGAGCATTGGTCTTCAACAAACACTTTCAGCTTCCTGTGGAGCATTGGTCTTCAACAAACACTTATAGCTTCCTGTGGAGTATAGGTCTTCAACAAACACTTTCAGCTTCCTGTGGAGCATTGGTCTTCAACAAACACTTTCAGCTTCCTGTGGAGCATTGGTCTTCAACAAACACTTTCAGCTTCCTGTGGAGCATTGGTCTTCAACAAACACTTTCAGCTTCCTGTGGAGCATAGGTCTTCAACAAACACTTATAGCTTCCTGTGGAGTATAGGTCTTCAACAAACACTTTCAGCTTCCTGTGGAGCATAGGTCTTCAACAAACACTTTCAGCTCCCTGTGGAGCTTAGGTCTTCAACAAACACTTTCAGCTCTCTGTGGAGTATAGGTCTTCAACAAACACTTTCAGTTCCCTGTGGAGCATAGGTCTTCATCAAACACTTTCAGTTCCCTGTGGAGTATAGGTCTTCAACAAACACTTTCAGTTCCCTGTGGAGCATAGGTCTTCAACAAGCACTTTCAGCTTCCTGTGGATCATAGGTCTTCATCAAACACTTTCAGCTCCCTGTGGAGCATAGGTCTTCAACAAACAATTTCAACTCCCTATAGATCATAGGTCTTCATCAAACACTTTCAGCTCCCTGTGGAGCATAGGTCTTCAACAAACAATTTCAGCTCCCTGTGGAGCATAGATCTCCAACAAACACTTTCAGCTTCCTGTGGAGCATAGATCTCCAACAAACACTTTCAGCTTCCTGTGGAGCATAGATCTCCAACAAACACTTTCAGCTTCCTGTGGAGCATAGATCTCCAGCAAACACTTTCAGCTCCCTGTGGATCATAGATCTCCAACAAACACGTTCAGCTCCCTGTGGATTATAGATCTCCAACAAACACTTTCAGCTCCCTGTGGATCATAGATCTCCAACAAACACTTTCAGCTCCCTGTGGGTCATATGTCTCCAACAAACACTTTCAGCTCCCTGTAGATCATAGGTCTCCAACAAACACTTTCAGCTCCCTGTGGAGCATAGATCTCCAACAAACACTTTCAGCTCCCTGTGGGTCATATGTCTCCAACAAACACTTTCTAAACCGTTCTTGCCATTCTTTTAAGATCATTCCATGTCTTCACATCATCTTCATTTCTTTATTTCGGATTGTTATTTGTTATGGAAGGCCTCGGTATCACTGCAAACGAATTAAAATCCATAATTGCTCAACCGCCCGTGCCAGTGGAATCATCCGAATTACTAACTCATCTTCCAAACAAAGAAAGGTAACTGTAGTCCCCATCGTAGCAGTCTCAGCACACGCCAAAAGACATAAGGCGAAACCGCGCAGAAAGTGAACACAGCCAACTGTTCCCTGTCATACGATATCATCATTCATCGTAAACAATTGGAATATCGAAACATGATCAAAACGGATGAGACACACAGCTCACGGTGAGCACAGAGCACTTAACTCAGTAGCTCCTGCAACAAGCCGGACTTGGAATATGAGGAAACTGCAACAAGGAACACTTTTCAGACATAGCCTTCAATGGTTCCTGCCACCTATCCACCATATACCGGAATTTCACGTCCTCCCGAAAATGATGACCGTGATATTGAGACCAAAAATGTATAGCGCTTGACGATGTTAGGATATTGTTCTTGACTGCAACCGAACATATAAACACCCTGTTAGTTATAAACACAAAATCATCGGTTGACTTGACAGAGCAGTCCACAGTAAATGCGTTTCAGCTTGTAAATAACTTGCGTCAAAAAATATGCACGTCGGACATTGAACAGCACTAAATGTGGCGTAAAGCGCATGACAACACTAGATGGTGAAAGTCGCTTTTACAAACGATACTTAACTTGAAAAAGGAACATTACTGGGTGTACTCGGCAGTGCAGATTGACTAAGTAGAACATTATTTTGATTTCAACACAGAAACATACGTCAGATAGCCTAAATTTTATTTTTTTATCTTTATTTGGGATTTCTAAATTAATGACAGATTATTCGCTGTCTACAGTCGGAACATAAAGAGCCTATATTTATATTGATATCTTAATTTAAATAATCTTATATTAGCTTCGGGTACAGCTGGTCCAGATTCTAATCTTAAATTTAGCAAATATTTTGTTTTTATTTCAACCCACATGACTTCGAGATTTTAGCATGCCTCTAAATAAAGAAAATATAACCCAATTTTCTTTTTCTTGTAGTAGTTATGACGTCTGGCATAATACCGACCGCATAAATGTGCCAATCATGACTAATATATTACTTCTTCTAGAATCGCACGTCAAAAAACATGATGTAAGATCTAGAGTTGTTAAAATAAAATGGCATATGAACAAATCGTTGTTTACCAAGGAAAAATAACACTGGTTTCTCTCTCTCTGCGATCAGGACTCAATCAGAGTAAGGATTCCAGACTCTCACATGAAGTCAGCTGTCAGGCTAAGTGTGTTGAACGCCCCCACAGACAGAACATCACAAGTAGAGTTCGCTAGATCCACTCTGATTGAACACCCGTTAAAACGTTGCACTTTATTCTGCGCCAGTGGCCCAGTGCATCCGATTTTAGCCAGCATTCTATTCGGGTTTGCTTTCCTTAGCCTTTGATTGTCCCCAATCTTCCTGCAAAGCAGCAGATTGTCTTTTCTGTAGGGGGATTCTGCCCTTAGATGGTCGGCCCTCCCAGGTTTACGAGCACCATCTGCCACTGGTTTGATTCATTGTATCTTCTTCTTCTTCTTTTCTCTTCTCACTGATACCTAAAATGTGTCGTGGTTTATATCATTTGTCGTTCTTGAGCTGCTCGAACTTTCTGAATTAGTGATTTTCCTTTGTTGTTACATGTCTCTATCACTGCATCTATCCATCTTCTTCTTTTCTCTTTCTCACTGATACCTAAAAGGTGTCGTGGTTTATATCATTTGTCGTTCTTGAGCTGCTCGAACTTTCTGAATTAGTGATTTTCCTTTGTTGTTACATGTCTCTATCACTGCATCTATCCATCTTCTTCTTTTCTCTTTCTCACTGATACCTAAAAGGTGTCGTGGTTTATATCATTTGTCGTTCTTGAGCTGCTCGAACTTTCTGAATTAGTGATTTTCCTTTGTTGTTACATGTCTCTATCACTGCATCTATCCATCTTCTTCTTTTCTCTTTCTCACTGATACCTAAAAGGTGTCGTGGTTTATATCATTTGTCGTTCTTGAGCTACTCGAACTGTCTGAATTAGTGATTTTCCTTTGTTGTTACATGTCTCTATCACTGCATCTATCCATCTTCTTCTTTTCTCTTTCTCACTGATACCTAAAAGGTGTCGTGGTTTATATCATTTGTCGTTCTTGAGCTGCTCGAACTGTCTGAATTAGTGATTTTCCTTCGTTGTTACATGTCTCTATCACTGCATCTATCCATCTTCTTCTTTTCTCTTTCTCACTGATACCTAAAAGGTGTCGTGGTTTATATCATTTGTCGTTCTTGAGCTGCTCGAACTGTCTGAATTAGTGATTTTCCTTTGTTGTTACATGTCTCTGTCACTGCATCTATCCATCTTCTTCTGGGTCTTCCTCTTGGTCTTTTCCCATGCATTCTCGAGAAGAACGCAGTTGATGGTGATTGGTAAGGATTCATTCTGACCAGGTGGCCCAACCATTTAAGTTGTTGTTGTTCTATATATTCTTGGCAGGGTTTTGTTTCATTGGTATTCTATCTCTTCTTGTGTTGTTTGTTACTTTTCTCAAGCAATGCATCTCACATGTATTGATCTTCTTAAATGTGATTTAGAAGATTCATTGTATGGCCGATTTTTTTCTTTCTCTGGAGAAAAGAAAAAGGAAAAATGGCATAGTTTTTTCGTGAGTAATGGACAAGACAAAATAGAACGACGTTCCGGCTCATTGAGGCCTTCAGCAGGAACCGTAAACAAGTACACAAAGATATGTAAGTAAACAGGTAAAATAATTATTTATTTTCCAACCACCAGTACAATTCACACTGCTCCCAGAGGGAATCGAACCCTACCTCTTGTCCTTAGTAATTTAATTCACTAAACACTGAGCCATTGCGGCTCCCTAACACTATATAACTAATAATAAGATATTAAAACAAAATGCTATTATTGAATATAATAAAGAACAAGTACTGACAACAAACAGTGGCCATAAGAGCTGGAAACCAATTGGGAATGTTTCAATAAATAAAACAGGGTGTTATGTACTGGCAACAAACAGTGGCCATAAGAGCTGGAAACCAATTGGGAATGTTTCAACAAATAAAACAGGGTGTTAGACAAGGGTGTGTGCTGTCACCAGATTTGTTTAATATTTATAGTGAGATTATTTTAAGATCCATAAGGGGCCTGCCTGGAATAACAATTGGAGGTCATAACATAAATAATCTAAGGTATGCTGATGGTACAGTCTTAATCGCTAAGAGTGAAAATGAGTTACAAGAAATGCTGGACATTATAGTGAAGGAAAGCAAAAATAAAGGACTCAGCCTTAATAGCAAAAAGACAGGTAATGGTAACAACAACAAAAAAAACAAAAACACCACAATGCACAATGAAGACAAGTAGAACAATATTAAAACAGGTAAATTAATTTAAATATTTGGGAACTTTGTTAACCTCAGACACAAGAGGTACAAAAGAGGTGAGATGTAGAATGGCTCAGGCAAAAGCAGCTTTCCAAAAAATGAGGAAGATACTATGCAATCCATTTTTGACAATAGAAACAAGAAAAAGAGTTCTTAATTGTTATGTAGAGCCAGTCTTAACATATGGATGTGAATCATGGACAAACGGACAACAGACAAGAAAATCACAGGAGGCTGTAGAAATGTGGTTTTACAGAAGAATGTTGAGAATACCATGGACAGCTAAGAAGAGCAATGAAAATGTTCTGCAAGTGACAAAGCAAAAAGAGAGCTAATTTCCAATATTAGGAAGAAACAATCATCATTTTTTGGCCATGTAATGAGAAGAGAACAGCTGGAATATATTGTAACAACTGGGAAAATTGAGGGACGAAGAGATAGAGGGAAGCAAAGAGAAAAGATATCTGACAGCTTAAGAGAATGGCTTGGCAGAAGGTCAACAACAGAAATTATAAATAACAGTCGAGATCGAAAGTTGTGGAGAGACATGATCACCTACACCAGCAGGTATCATACCAGATGATGATGACGAGATCTAGAAGACGACTGCCTAAAGAAATAGGGACCTTGCAATTTTGAAAATAACTGCTTCCAAAGAGTCTTAACCATAAATTGGAAAAATTTGACACCAAATGAAACTTAACAAAATAAAATAAATAAAAAACCAAACAAGAAAGACAAAAGAATGGAGTCAAATATTAATAAATGAATATTATTATAGAGGGACAACAATTGGTTAATGTGATAAACATAAAAAGCAAAAAATATGGACTAGAAATGAATATCAAAAAGACTAAAACTATGATCGTAAACAATGAAAATTCTCAAGACCTACAATTAAATATCACAGTTCAGGGAATACATCTGAAGACAGTCCAGAGCTACAACTACCTGGGACATACTATAACCAATGATGGAAAATGTAAAATTGAAATAAACAAAAGAATAGGTATGGCAAAAAGTAATTTTAATGCCATGAAAAATATACTAATAACAAAACAAATATCAGCAGGGCTGAAACTAAGAATGGCAAAATGTTACGTCTTCTCAATATTCCTGTATGGTGCAGAAACATGGACATTAGACAAGAAAACAGAACAGAAAATTGAAGCCTTTGAAATGTGGATTTATAGAAGAATAGGTAGAATTGGATGGAAAGAAAAGATAACAAACGATGAAGTTTTAAAACAACTGAAAATAAAAAGAGAACTACTAAATACAATTAAGACAAGACAAATGAAATTTTTGGGGCATGTTAAAAGACACAACAGCCTACCTAAAGTAATACTGGAAGGGAAAATACAAGGTAAAAGAGGCAGAGGCAGACCAAGACTAACATGGACGAGTAACATCAAAAGATGGACATGTCAATCTATGTCAGCCTGCACCATCAAAGCAAGAAACAGAGTGGAATGGCGATCCCTGGTAGCCAACCTTCGTTGCGGAGAAGGCACGTGACGATGATGATTATAGAGGGCAACTTCCGAGGCGATAATCAGCGAATCAATTCAGAGTAAGCGGTATGTTTACAGCACTCGGAAAAAATGACAAATAATTAACAACAACAAAATACAAAGAACAATATATGGACCAAAGCAGGATCGAACCTGTACTCAGTGGCAGTTAGCTGAATGGCAGTGTTCCCTAGCGTTTGGCTGTTCGTAGCAAGGCGCTGTGCCAAGGAGAATGGGTTCGATTCTGCTTCAGACTATATATTGTTCTTTGTTTATTTTCTGTTGTTAATTATTTGTCATTTTTCCAGAGTGCTGTACCTGTTCCTCTGAATTGATTCAAAGACAAAAGAAACTCTTGGAAAGAACAATTAATAGAGAGTGCTCAACTATAGCCATCAATAGATTTACAAAAGCCTGTGGGCAGACAATAAAACTGGAAAACCCTCCAACTAGTGTGACTTTTTCAGCTATAGACAGTTGACATCACTCTATCAACAACAGCACCTGTTCACAAAATGAAAACGTCATGCTTGTTGGAAGTTTTCTGGGAATTTTCTGTCAGACCATTGACCTTTGTAAATCTATAAATGGCTGTGACTCAACTATGGGTTTTAGGAAAACACAAAGACTAATCATCGACAATTAGGAGTAAAGACATCAAGGTGCACCAAGATCCACCGAGATGCACCAAGATACACCAAGATGCACAAAGATACACCTAGATGCACCAAGATGTAACAAGATACACCAAGATACACCAAAATGTACTAAGATGCACTAAGATACACCAAGATGTACCAAGATGCACGATGTACCAAGATACACCAAGATGAACCAATATGTACCAAGATCCACCAAGATGCACCAAGATACACCAAGATACACCAAGATGTACCAAGATGCACCAAGATACACAAAGATGTACCAAGATACAGAAAGATGTACCAAGATACACAAAGATGTACCAAGATGTACCAGGATACACCAAGATGTACTAAGATGCACCAAGATACACCAAGATGTACCAAGATACACCAAGATGTACCAAGATACACCAAGATACACCAAGATGTACCAAGATACACGAAGATGTACCATGATGTACCAAGAGACACAAAGATGTACCAAGACTTACCAAGATGTACCAAGATACACCAAGATGTACCAAGATAAACCAAGATGTATCAAGATACACCAAGATACACCAAGATACACGAAGATGTACCAAGATACACCAAGATACACCAAGATGTACCAAGATACACCAAGATGTACCAAGATACACCAAGATGCACCAAGATGTACCAAGATACACCAAGATACACCAAGATGCACAAAGATACACCAAGATGCACCAAGATGTACCAAGATACACCAAGGTACACCAAGATGTACCAAGATACACCAAGATACACCAAGATACAACAAGATGTACCAAGATACACCAAGATGTACCAAGATACAACAAGATGTACCAAGATACAACAAGATACACCAAGATGTACCAAGATACACCAAGATGCACCAATATGTACCAAGATACACAAGAGATGTACCAAGATGTACCATGATGCACCAAGATACACCAAGATGTCCCAAGATGCACCAGGATGCACCAAGATGTACCAAGATACACCAAGATGTACCAAGATACACCAAGATGTACCAAAATACACCAAGATACACCAAGATGTATCAAGATACACCACGATGTATCAAGATACACCAAGATACACCACGATGTACCAAGATACACCAAGATGTACCAAGATACACCAAGATGTACCAAGATACACCAAGATGCACCAAGATACACCAAGAAGCACCATTATGCACCAAGATACACCAAGATGTACCAAGATACACCAAGATGCACCAAGATACACAAAGATACACCAAGATGCACCAATATGCAACAAGATGTACCAAGATACACCAAGGTGCACAAAGATGCACCAAGATGCACCAAGATACACCAAGATGCACCAAAATACACCAAGATACATGTAGATGCGAAGCTGCTGTAAAGCTGATGATAATGACAATTTTAAGAAAACAAAGACGAAAAAAGTGATATGGTAACAGCTTTACACGGTAATTGGCAAAACAAAAAGTCGACGTTTCGGCCAAGTAGGCCTTCAGCTGGAACAACAATCAACAACACAAAAATATATATAATGGTATGTACACAAGTTTATGTACACAAATTGCGTTTTTTTACACATCGGTTCATTGTTCACACACATAGTTAGATATACACAGTTTATATGTATCTTGTACCCACCTCCCCAAATTTTTAGAACCCTTCCGTCCTCCCACCTGACTGCCTGGTCAGTGAGATATATAGTTTGTCAGCCCACCCACTTATTTTAGTCCATTCAGAAGCTGACCACGCTCTGGACCACAGGGAAGTGACCCTTTTTTTTTTTTTTTTCCTTCTTGAGTATCTACCATATTATCACCATGTGGTTAGACTTGTGTACATATCCTCGTATATATTTTTGTGATGTTTGTTGTTCCAGCCGAAGACCTACTTGACTGAAACGTTGACTTTTGGTTTGTTGATTACCACGTAAAGTTGTTACCATACCACTTTTTTTGTTCTTTTTTTTAAATTAACATAGACAACTATGTTTGTTTTTTGCTCGATGTGCAGTCTTTGGCGAGACAGGAACGAACAAACAATTTAATTAACAAACCAATAAACAACTTTTAACTAACAAAGTAACTAACTAATCAACAAAACGACTAAATGTCTAACTGACTAACCAATCACCCAACTAACTAATTCACTAAACTAATCAATGAACAAACAATTTACATACCAACTCTCTAACCAACTGACTAAATAACAGACAAACTAATTAATTAAATAATTAACTAACCAATCAGTGAACTAACTCACTAAACCAACTAATTAACCAACTAACCAACCATTCAACTCTCTAACCAACTAATTAACCAACTAACCAACCATTCAACTCTCTAACCAACTAATTAACTAACTAAGCAACCAACCAACCTTTAAACACACTAACTAACCAATTAACTAACTAAGCAACCAACCAACCTTTAAACACACTAACTAACCAATTAACTAAATAACTAACTAAGCAACCAACCAACCTTTAAACACACTAACTAACCAATTAACTAACTAAGCAACCAACCAACCTTTAAACACACTAACTAACCAATTAACTAAATAACTAACTAAGCAACCAACCAACCTTTAAACACACTAACTAACCAATTAACTAAATAACTAACTAAGCAACCAACCATTAAATTCACAAAAAAATTAAGTAACTAACCAAACAATTCACTAACTAATTAACTAACCAATTAACTAAATAACTAACTAAGCAACCAACCATTAAATTCACTAACCAATTAAGTAACTAACCAAACAACTCACTAACTAATTAACTAACCAATTAACTAAATTACTAACTAGGTAACCAACAAACCAACTCACTAACCAACCAATCAAACACACAAACCTTAAACTCAGTAAATAATCAAGTAATCACTGAACTAAATAACTAACTAGGTAACCAACCAAACAACTAACTCACTAACCAATGGACCAACAAACCAATCAAATACATGAACCATGAACTCACCAACTAACTAAATAACTAACTAATCACTGAACTAAATAACTAACTAGATAACCAAATAACCAACCACCTCACTAATCAATGGACTAACCTACCAACAAACCAATCAAATGCACCAACAATTAAACTCAGTAACCAATTAACTATTTAATGTACGCCCAGCTATACAATCTTATAAGTAGAATATATATGAATTAGAAAAAGCTATACAAACACTGAAAAAAAAGGAAAAGCAGTAGGACCTGACAGCATACAGATAGAGATGATACAGGCACTAAAAGATTTTGGCATTGAAGTGATCACAGACATATGCAATGACATATACCATACAGGATACATACCAAATGAACTAAAAACATCAACTTTCATTGCATTACCTAAAAAGAATGGTGCAGTTGAATGCAGTGATTTCAGAACAATAAGCTTAAAAGAGCCAGGTAACCAAAATTTTACTAAAAGTTATACAGGGAAGGATTCAGAATAAAATCAATACTGAATTAGATGAGGAACAATTTGGATTCAGGAAAAACAGTGGGACAAAAGAAGCCATATTCAGCATGAGAACATTGATTGAAAAGTACATAGAAGTAAACAAACCAATATATGTCTGCTTCATAGACTACACCAAAGCTTTTGATAGAATACACCATAATCAACTTATAGACTGCCTAAAGGATATAAATCTGGATGATACAGATATACGACTAATATGTAATTTGTACTGGAAGCAAACAGCAATCATCATCATCAAGTACCGGGCCTGCTGGCGTAGGTGATCATGTCTCTCCACAACTTCAGGTCTTGACAGTTATTTATTATATCTGTTGTTGACCTTCTGCCAAGCCATTCTCTTAAGCTGTTTTGTATCTTTTCTCTTTGCTTCTCTCTATCTCTTCGTCCCTCAATTTTTCCAGTTCTTACAATATATTCCAGTTGTTCTCTTCTCATTACATGGTCAAAAAACGATGATTGTTTCTTTCTAATATTGGAAATTAGCTCTCTTTTTGCTTTGACCTCTTTCAGAACATTTTCATTACTCTTCTTAACTGTCCATGGTATTCTCAACATTCTTCCTTAATACCACATTTCTACAGACTCCAGTGATTTTCATGTCTGTTGTCCTATTGTCCATGATTCACATCCATATGTTAAGACTGGCTTTACATAACATTTAAGAACTCTTAAAGCAATAATAAAATATAATAAGGAGAACTCTACACCCATTGATATAAAAAGAGGAGTAAGACAAGGATACATCCTATCACCAAGCTTGTTCAATTTATACACTGAACAAATCTTTAGAAACATCACAGAGATGCCAGGCCTAAACATTAATGGAAAGATAATCAATAACCTAAGATATGCTGATGATACTGTTCTACTAGCAGAAAATCCTAAAAACCTACAACAATTGCTTAATGTGATAAACATGACAAGCAAAAAATATGGACTAGATATGAATATCAAAAAGACTAAAGCTATGATCATAAACAAAGAAAATTCTCAAGACCTACAAATAAATAGCAAAGTTGAAGAAATACATCTGGAAACAGTTCAGAGCTACAACTACCTTGGACATACTATAACCAGTGATGGAAAATGTACAACTGAAATAACAAAAGAATAGGAATGGCTAAAAGTAATTTCAATGCCATAAAAAATATACTAACATCAAAACAAATAACACCACGGCTAAAACTAAGAATAGCAAAATATTTCATCTTCTCAATATTCCTGTATGGTGCAGAAATATGGACATTAGACAAGAAAAGAGAACAGAGAATTGAAGCCTTTGAAATGTGGATTTATAGAAGAATAGGTAGAATTGGATGGAAGGAAAAGAAAACAAACAATGAAGTTTTAAAACAACTGAAAATGGAAAGAGAACTACTAAACACAATTAGAACAAGACAAATGAAATTTTGGGGCATGTTAAAAGACACAACAGTCTAATAAAAGTAATATTGGAGGGGAAAATACAAGGTAAAAGAGGCAGTGGCAGACCAAGACTAACATGGAAGAGTAACATCAAAAGATGGACAAGTCAACCTATGACAATCTGCATCGTCAAATCAAGAGACAGAGTGGAATGGCACTCCATGGTAGCCAACCTTCGATGCAGAGACGGCATTCAATGATGATGATGAACCAATTAACTAACTAATCAATTAACTGAATAACTAACTAGCTAACGAACCAACCAACTAACCAACCAACCAACTAACCAACCAGCTAACTAAACTAAGACATTACAATAAACACCATATATGAAACACTGTCTGTCTATGATCAACATTCCCTTCTCATCATCATCAAGTACCGGGCCTAGTGGCGTAGGTGATCATGTCTCTCCACAACTTTCGATCTCGACAGTTATTTATCATTTCTGTTGTTGACCTTCTGCCAAGCCATTCTCTTAAGCTGTCTGTTATTTTTTCTCTTTGCTTCCCTCTATCTCTTCGTCCCTCAATTTTTCCAGTTGTTACAATATATTCCAGTTGTTCTCTTCTCATTACATGGACAAAAAATGATGATTGTTTCTTCCTAATATTGGAAACTAATTCTCTGTTTGCTTTGACCTCTCTCAGAACATCTTCATTACTCTTCTTAGCTGTCCATGGTATTCTCAACATTCTTCTGTAAAACCACATTTCTACAGACTCCAGTGATTTTCTTGTCTGTTGTCCTATTGTCCATGACTCGCATCCATATGTTAAGACTGGCTCTACGTAACATTTAAGAACTCTTTTTCTTGTTTCTATTGTCAAAAATGGATTGCATAGTATTTTCCTCATCTTTTGGAAAGCTGCTTTTGCCTGAGCCATTCTGCATCTCACCTCTCATTCCCTTCTACCAGAACTATAAAAGACAACAGGAGAAGATATAAGAAGATGAGACAAATAAGATGGTCTTAAGCTATCAATATGTTCATCAATAACCAATATCTCCCATACGAGGCGTAGTTTTAATGTGGTTTAATAGAAAAGTGCATCTTAGTGATACAAAAAGTAACATACGTATCAATATTGCACCACACAGTTTCCTAATGGTGCTGCAGATATATACGAAATCATCCAATAATATACTAATGCCAGCCATGCTGAAATCGTGCACAAAAGGGCACTAACAAGAATGTTAAAATAATACTCCAAATAACATTCTATCTTGGCATTTAATTTTCTATAAAAAATTATCATTGGAGGCTTGAATGGTTCCCTAAAAAGTGATCTAATTGGAGATCTGAAATAGTTCTATAAAAATAGTGATCTAATTGGAGATCTGAAATAGTTCTATAAATAGTGATCTAATTGGAGATCTGAAATAGTTCTATAAATAGTGATCTAATTGGAGATCTGAAATAGTTCTATAAATAGTGATCTAATTGGAGATCTGAAATAGTTCTATAAATAGTGATCAAACTGGAGATCTGAAATAGTTCTATAAAAATAGTGATCTAATTGGAGATCTGAAATAGTTCTATAAAAATAGTGATCTAATTGGAGATCTGAAATAGTTCTATAAAAATAGTGATCTAATTGGAGATCTGAAATAGTTCTATAGTGATCTAACTGGAGATCTGAAATAGTTCTATAAATATTGATCTAACTGGAGATCTGAAATGGTTCTATAAATAGTGATCTAATTGGAGGTCTGAAATAGTTCTATATATAGTGATCTAATTAGAGATCTGAAATAGTTCTATAAAAATAGTGATCTCACTGAAGATCTGAAATAGTTCTATAAATAGTGATCTGTCTGGAGATCTGAAATAGTTCTATAAATAGTGATCTAATTGGAAATCTGAAATAGTTCTATAGTGATCTAATTGGAGATCTGAAATAGTTCTATAAATAGTGATCTAACTGGAGATCTGAAATAGTTCTATAAATAGTGATCTAACTGGAAATCTGAAATAGTTATATAGTGATCTAAGTGGAGATCTGATATAGTTCTCTAGTGATCTAATTGGAGATCTGAAATAGTTCTATAAATAGTGATCTAACTGGAGATCTGAAATAGTTCTATAAATAGTGATCTAATTGGAGATCTGAAATAGTTCTATAAATAGTGATCTAATTGGAGATCTGAAATAGTTCTATAAATAGTGATCTAATTGGAGATCTGAAATAGTTCTATAAATAGTGATCTAATTTGAGATCTGAAATAGTTCTATAAATATTGATCTAATTGGAGATCTGAAATAGTTCTATAAATAGTGATCTAATTGGAGATCTGAAATAGTTCTATAAATAGTGATCTAACTGGAGATCTGAAATAGTTCTATAAAAATAGTGATCTAATTGGAGATCTGAAATAGTTCTATAAAAATAGTGATCTAATTGGAGATCTGAAATAGTTCTATAAATAGTGATCTAACTGGAGATCTGAAATAGTTCTATAAAAATAGTGATCTAATTGGAGATCTGAAATAGTTCTATAAAAATAGTGATCTAATTGGAGATCTGAAATAGTTCTATAAAAATAGTGATCTAATTGGAGGCTTAAATGGTTCCCTAAATAGTGATCTAATTGGAGATCTGAAATAGTTCTATAAATAGTGATCTAATTGGAGCCTTAAATGGTTCCCTAAATAGTGATCTAATTGGAGATCTGAAATAGTTCTATAAAAATAGTGATCTAATTGGAGATCTGAAATAGTTCTATAAATAGTGATCTAATTGGAGATCTGAAATAGTTCTATAAATAGTGATCTAATTGGAGGCTTAAATGGTTCCCTAAATAGTGATCGAATTGGAGATCTGAAATAGTTCTATAAATAGTGATCTAATTGGAGATCTGAAATAGTTCTATAAATAGTGACCTAATTGGAGGCTTAAATGGTTCCCTAAATAGTGATCTAATTGGAGATCTGAAATAGTTCTATAAATAGTGATCTAATTGGAGGCTTAAATGGTTCCCTAAATAGTGATCTAATTGAAGATCTGAAATAGTTCTATAAATAGTGATCTAATTGGAGCCTTAAATGGTTCCCTAAATAGTGATCTAATTGGAGATCTGAAATAGTTCTATAAATAGTGATCTCATTGGAGATCTGAAATAGTTCTATAAATAGTGATCTAACTGGAGATCTGAAATAGTTCTATAAAAATAGTGATCTCATTGGAGATCTGAAATAGTTCTATAAATAGTGATCTAACTGAATATCAGAAATAGTTCTATAAATAGTGATCAAACTGGAGATCTGAAATAGTTCTATAAATAGTGATCAAACTGGAGATCTGAAATAGTTCTTTAAATAGTGATAAAACTGGAGATCTGAAATAGTTCTATAAATAGTGATCTAACTGGAGATCTGAAAAAGTTCTATAAATAGTGATCTAACTGGATATCTCAAATAGTTCTATCAATAGTGATCTAACTGGAGATCTGAAATAGTTCTATCAATAGTGATCTAACTGGAGATCTGAAATAGTTCTATAAAAAGTGATCTAACTGAAGATCTGAAATAGTTCTATAAATTGTGATCTAATTTGAGATCTGAAATAGTTCTATAGTGATCTAATTGGAAAACTGAAATAGTTCTATAAATAGTGATCTCACTGAAGATCTGAAATAGTTCTATAGATAGTGATCTAACTGGAGATCTGAAATAGTTCTACAAATAGTGATCTTATTGGAGATCTGAAATAGTTCTATAGTGATCTTACTGGAGATCTGAAAAAGTTCTATAAATAGTGATCTAACTGGAGATCTGAAATAGTTCTATAGTGATCTAACTGGAGATCTGAAATAGTTCTATAAATATTGATCTAACTGGAGATCTGAAATGGTTCTATAAATAGTGATCTAATTGGAGGTCTGAAATAGTTCTATATATAGTGATCTAATTGGAGATCTGAAATAGTTCTATAAAAATAGTGATCTCACTGAAGATCTGAAATAGTTCTATAAATAGTGATCTGACTGGAGATCTGAAATAGTTCTATAAATAGTGATCTAATTGGAAATCTGAAATAGTTCTATAGTGATCTAATTGGAGATCTGAAATAGTTCTATAAATAGTGATCTAACTGGAGATCTGAAATAGTTCTATAAATAGTGATCTAACTGGAAATCTGAAATAGTTCTATAAATAGTGATCTAACTGGAGATCTGAAATAGTTCTATAAATAGTGATCTAACTGGAGATCTGAAATAGTTCTATAAATAGTGATCTAAATGAAGATCTGAAATAGTTCTATAAATAGTGATCTAAATGAAGATCTGAAATAGTTCTATAAATAGTTATTTAACTGGAGATCTGAAATAGTTCTATAAATAGTGATCTAAATGAAGATCTGAAATAGTTCTATAAATAGTGATCTAACTGGAGATCTGAAATAGTTCTATAAATAGTGATCTAAATGAAGATCTGAAATAGTTCTATAAATAGTGATCTAACTGGAGATCTGAAATAGTTCTATAAATAGTGACCTAAATGAAGATTCGAAATAGTTCTATAAATAGTGATCTAAATGAAGATCTGAAATAGTTCTATAAATAGTGACCTAATTGATAATCTGAAATAGTTCTCTAAATAGTAATCTAATTGATAATTTGAAATAGTTCTATAAATAGTAATCTAATTGATAATCTGAAATAGTTCTCTAAATAGCATTCTAATTTGAGTGTTGAAATAGACCTCTAAACAGTGTTTTATTTAGAAATATGAAATAGTTTCTCTTAGTAGCATTCTAAATGTAATGTTGAATTAGTTCTCGAAATAGAGTTCTTAATGTAGACATGAAATATTTCTCTAAATAGCTATCTAATAGGTAATTAGAAAAAGTTTTTTCAAATATTCTAATTTGAGATTTGATATAACTCTCAAAACAGGTTTCTAAATGAGGATCTTACGTAGTTCTCAAAATAACGTTTTTATTTAGGAATCTAAAGTAACTAAAAATATAATTCTAATTACTGTTAAAAACATTTATCTAAAACATAATATCAGATTTACTATATATATATATATATATATATATTTATATATATATATATATATATATATATATATATATATATATAGTTAAAGTAAAGTCACACACTGGCAGTTCTATGTTTCACGTAATAACTGGTTGGTTTCTCGAAATAAAATCCACCTGCCCTTTGATTCAGAATTCTATCACTCTCTCATAAGCAAAGCCAGATTGCTGATAATATTGGAAGCACGTTTCCGAGAACTAGGATGGTAATTCCTGGAATTACTGGCGCACTGGTTGAACTCAAGCACGTCGTGACCATTGTAAGCGTCATAATCAGGTTTTGCTCAGTCAGGCATTTGCTGTGTAAGAGTAGAAAAAAAACATTTTTTTTTCATGACGATTAAATGACGAATGACGGATCAAAATTACTTTTGCTCTCAATATAAAAATTGTACTTATTAATTTCTATTCTATTTCTCCTCATCATGAAGTACCGAGCCTGCTGGCATAGGTGATCATGTCTCTCCACAACTTTTAATCTCGACAGTTATTTATCATTTCTGTTGTTGACCTTCTGCCAAGCCATTCTCTTAAGCTGTCTGGTATTTTTTTCTCTTTACTTCTCTCTATCTCTTCATCCCTCAATTTCCCCAGTTGTCACAATATATTCCAGCTGTTCTCTTCTCATTACATGGTCAAAATTTGATGATTGTGTCTTCCTAATATTGGAAATTAGCTCTCTTTTTGCTTTGGCCTCTTTCAGAATGTTTTCATTACTCTTCTTAGCTGCTTATGGTATTCTCAACATTCTTCTGTAAAACCACATTTCTACAGCCTCCAGTGATTTTCTTGTCTGTTGTCCCATTGTCCTTGATTCATATCCACATATTAAGACTGGCTCTACATAACATTTAAGAACTCTTTTTTCTTGTTTCTATTCTCAAAAATGGATTGCACAGTATCTTCCTCATTTTAAGGAAAGATACTTCGGTCTGAGCCATTCTGCATGTCAGTTCTGTTATACATCTACCAACATTGATGTCGTGAATTCTATAGTTGTGGCGACCTATGGTTATACAAAGAGGTTATGACGATGGTTTTTTGTTGCCTTCCGTCAGTTTGTTTACGGTTGGCCCCACTAACCTTTGACTAAAAAGTCTCACCCACAAGGCAGTGGGTTATTTTACTTCAGGGTACCCTCCCTTAGCCTTTTACTCTCCCGAGCATTCCTGCAAGGCAACAGGGCAGCCTCAGGTTGTACTGTCTACTGCATACAGTAGCAGGTAAAATAACCCAACCCGACAAATAACAAATATTTAAAAAAAAAAAATTCATCCTATTTTTCTATAATTCCACTGTTTAAGGGCTTCGATTTTGTTCTCTGTTTTCAGTATCTATGCTTAAGATGAGAAGTGACAACAAGAAAGAAGAGACAATAAGAGAGTAGAGACAAGAAGAAAGAACAGACAACAAGAGAGAAGAGACAACAAAGAGGAGAGATAACAAGAGAGAAGAGACAACAAGAGAGTAGAGACAAGAAGAAAGAACAGACAACAAGAGAGAAGAGACAACAAAAGAGGAGAGATAACAAGAAAGAAGAGACAACAAGACAGAAGAGACAACAAGAGAGAAGAGACAACAAAAGAGGAGAGATAACAAGAGAGAAGAGACAACAGGAGAGAAGAGACAACAGGAGAGAAGAGACAACAGGATAGAAGAGACAACAAGACAGAAGAGACAACAGGAGAGAAGAGACAACTGGCGAGAAGAGACAACAGGAGAGAAGAGACAACTGGAGAGAACAGACAACAGGAGAGAAGAGACAACAGGAGAGAAGAGACAACAGGAGAGAAGAGACAACAAGAGAGAAGAGACAACAAGAGAGAAGAGACAACAGGAGAGAAGAGACAACAGGAGAGAAGAGACAACAAGAGAGGAGAGACAACAAGAGAGAAGAGACAACAGGAGAGAAGAGACAACAAGAGAGGAGAGACAACAGGAGAGAAGAGACAACAAGAGAGAAGAGACAACAAGAGAGGAGAGACAACAAGAGAGAAGAGACAACAGGAGAGAAGAGACAACAGGAGAGAAGAGACAACAAGAGAGGAGAGACAACAAGAGAGGAGAGACAACAAGAGAGAAGAGACAACAGGAGAGAAGAGACAGCAAGAGGTAAGAGACAACAAGAGAGAAGAGACAACAAGAGAGAAGAGACAACAAGAGAGAAGAGACAACAAGAGAGAAGAGACAACAAGAGAGAAGAGACAACAAGAGGTAAGAGACAACAGGAGAGAAGAGACAACAAGAGAGAAGAGACAACAGGAGAGAAGAGACAACAAGAGGGAAGAGACAACAGGAGAGAAGAGACAACAAGAGAGAAGAGACAAGAGGAGAAAAGAGACAAGAGGAGAGAATAGACAAAAGGAGAGAAGAGACAACAAGAGGGAAGAGACAACAGGAGAGAAGAGACAAGAGGAGAGAAGAGACAACAAGAGAGAAGAGACAACAGGAGAGAAGAGACAACAAGAGAGAAGAGACAACAGGAGAGAAGAGACAACAAGAGAGAAGAGACAACAAGAGGGAAGAGACAACAAGAGAGAAGAGACAACAGGAGAGAAGAGACAACAAGAGGTAAGAGACAACAAGAGAGAAGAGACAACAAGAGAGGAGAGACAACAAGAGAGAAGAGACAACAAGAGAGAAGAGACAACAAGAGGTAAGAGACAACAAGAGGTAAGAGACAACAAGAGGTAAGAGACAACAAGAGAGAAGAGACAACAGGAGAGAAGAGACAACAAGAGGTAAGAGACAACAAGAGAGAAGAGACAACAAGAGAGAAGAGACAACAAGAGAGAAGAGACAACAAGAGAGAAGAGACAACAAGAGAGAAGAGACAACAGGAGAGAAGAGACAACAAGAGGTAAGAGACAACAAGAGAGAAGAGACAACAAGAGAGAAGAGACAACAAGAGAGAAGAGACAACAAAAGAGGAGAGACAACAAGAGAGAAGAGACAACAAGAGGTAAGAGACAACAAGAGAGAAGAGACAACAAGAGAGAAGAGACAACAAGAGAGGAGAGACAACAAGAGAGAAGAGACAACAAGAGAGAAGAGACAACAAGAGGTAAGAGACAACAAGAGGTAAGAGACAACAAGAGTTAAGAGACAAGAGGAGAGAAGAGACAAGAGGAGAGAAGAGACAACAGGAGGTAAGAGACAACAAGAGGGAAGAGACAACAGGAGAGAAGAGACAACAAGAGAGAAGAGACAAGAGGAGAAAAGAGACAAGAGGAGAGAATAGACAAAAGGAGAGAAGAGACAACAAGAGGAAGAGACAACAGGAGAGAAGAGACAAGAGGAGAGAAGAGACAACAAGAGAGAAGAGACAACAGGAGAGAAGAGACAACAAGAGAGAAGAGACAACAGGAGAGAAGAGACAAGAAGAGAGAAGAGACAACAAGAGGGAAGAGACAACAGGAGAGAAGAGACAACTGGAGAGAAGAGACAACAAGAGAGGAGAGACAACAAGAGAGAAGAGACAACAGGAGAGGAGAGACACCAAGAGGTAAGAGACAACAAGAGAGAAGAGACAACAGGAGAGAAGAGACAACAAGAGGTAAGAGACAACAAGAGAGAAGAGACAACAAGAGAGAAGAGACAACAAGAGAGGAGAGACAACAAGAGAGAAGAGACAACAAGAGGTAAGAGACAACAAGAGAGAAGAGACAACAAGAGAGAAGAGACAACAAGAGAGGAGAGACAACAAGAGAGAAGAGACAACAAGAGAGAAGAGACAACAAGAGGTAAGAGACAACAAGAGAGAAGAGACAACAAGAGAGGAGAGACAACAAGAGAGAAGAGACAACAAGAGAGAAGAGACAACAAGAGGTAAGAGACAACAAGAGGTAAGAGACAACAAGAGAGAAGAGACAACAGGAGAGAAGAGACAACAAGAGGTAAGAGACAACAAGAGAGAAGAGACAACAAGAGAGAAGAGACAACAAGAGAGAAGAGACAACAAGAGAGAAGAGACAACAAGAGAGAAGAGACAACAAGAGGTAAGAGACAACAAGAGGTAAGAGACAACAAGAGAGAAGAGACAACAAGAGGTAAGAGACAACAAGAGGTAATAGACAACAAGAGAGAAGAGACAACAGGAGAGAAGAGACAACAAGAGGTAAGAGACAACAAGAGAGAAGAGACAACAAGAGAGAAGAGACAACAAGAGAGAAGAGACAACAAGAGAGAAGAGACAACAAGAGAGAAGAGACAACAGGAGGTAAGAGACAACAAGAGGTAAGAGACAACAAGAGGTAAAAGACAAGAGGAGAGAAGAGACAAGAGGAGAGAAGAGACAACAGGAGGTAAGAGACAACAAGAGGGAAGAGACAACAGGAGAGAAGAGACAACAAGAGAGAAGAGACAAGAGGAGAAAAGAGACAAGAGGAGAGAATAGACAAAAGGAGAGAAGAGACAACAAGAGGGAAGAGACAACAGGAGAGAAGAGACAACAGGAGAGAAGAGACAACAAGAGAGAAGAGACAACAAGAGGGAAGAGACAACAAGAGAGAAGAGACAACAGGAGAGAAGAGACAACAAGAGGTAAGAGACAACAAGAGAGAAGAGACAACAAGAGAGAAGAGACAACAAGAGAGGAGAGACAACAAGAGAGAAGAGACAACAAGAGAGAAGAGACAACAAGAGGTAAGAGACAACAAGAGGTAAGAGACAACAAGAGGTAAGAGACAACAAGAGAGAAGAGACAACAGGAGAGAAGAGACAACAAGAGGTAAGAGACAACAAGAGAGAAGAGACAACAAGAGAGAAGAGACAACAAGAGAGAAGAGACAACAAGAGAGAAGAGACAACAGGAGAGAAGAGACAACAAGAGGTAAGAGACAACAAGAGAGAAGAGACAACAAGAGAGAAGAGACAACAAGAGAGGAGAGACAACAAGAGAGAAGAGACAACAAGAGGTAAGAGACAACAAGAGAGAAGAGACAACAAGAGAGAAGAGACAACAAGAGAGGAGAGACAACAAGAGAGAAGAGACAACAAGAGAGAAGAGACAACAAGAGGTAAGAGACAACAAGAGGTAAGAGACAACAAGAGGTAAGAGACAAGAGGAGAGAAGAGACAAGAGGAGAGAAGAGACAACAGGAGGTAAGAGACAACAAGAGGGAAGAGACAACAGGAGAGAAGAGACAACAAGAGAGAAGAGACAAGAGGAGAAAAGAGACAAGAGGAGAGAATAGACAAAAGGAGAGAAGAGACAACAAGAGGGAAGAGACAACAGGAGAGAAGAGACAAGAGGAGAGAAGAGACAACAAGAGAGAAGAGACAACAGGAGAGAAGAGACAACAAGAGAGAAGAGACAACAGGAGAGAAGAGACAACAAGAGAGAAGAGACAACAAGAGGGAAGAGACAACAGGAGAGAAGAGACAACTGGAGAGAAGAGACAACAGGAGAGGAGAGACAACAAGAGAGAAGAGACAACAGGAGAGGAGAGACACCAAGAGGTAAGAGACAACAAGAGAGGAGAGACAACAAGAGAGAAGAGACAACAGGAGAGGAGAGACAACAAGAGGGAAGAGACAACAAGAGAGAAGAGACAACAAGAGAGAAGAGACAACAGGAGAGAAGAGACAACAGGAGGGAAGAGACAACAAGAGAGAAGAGACAACAGGAGAGAAGAGACAACAGGAGAGGAGAGACAACAAGAGAGAAGAGACAACAAGAGAGAAGAGACAACAGGAGAGGAGAGACAACAAGAGGGAAGAGACAACAAGAGAGAAGAGACAACAAGAGAGAAGAGACAACAGGAGAGAAGAGACAACAGGAGAGAAGAGACAACAGGAGAGAAGAGACAGCAAGAGATAAGAGACAACAGGAGAGAAGAGACAACTGGAGAGAAGAGACAACAGGAGAGAAGAGACAACAAGAGAGAAGAGACAAGAGGAGAACAGAGACAAGAGGAGAGAATAGACAAAAGGAGAGAAGAGACAACAAGAGGGAAGAGACAACAGGAGAGAAGAGACAAGAGGAGAGAAGAGACAACAAGAGAGAAGAGACAACAGGAGAGAAGAGACAACAAGAGAGAAGAGACAACAGGAGAGAAGAGACAACAAGAGAGAAGAGACAACAAGAGGGAAGAGACAACAAGAGAGAAGAGACACCAAGAGAGAATAGAAATCAGGAGAGGAGAGACAACAAGAGAGAAGAGACAACAGGAGAGGAGAGACAACAAGAGGGAAGAGACAACAAGAGAGAAGAGACAACAAGAGAGAAGAGACAACAGGAGAGAAGAGACAACAGGAGAGAAGAGACAACAAGAGGTAAGAGACAACAAGAGGTAAGAGACAACAAGAGAGAAGAGACAACAAGAGAGGAGAGACAACAAGAGAGAAGAGACAACAAGAGAGAAGAGACAACAAGAGGTAAGAGACAACAAGAGGTAAGAGACAACAAGAGAGAAGAGACAACAGGAGAGAAGAGACAACAAGAGGTAAGAGACAACAAGAGAGAAGAGACAACAAGAGAGAAGAGACAACAAGAGAGAAGAGACAACAAGAGAGAAGAGACAACAAGAGAGAAGAGACAACAAGAGGTAAGAGACAACAAGAGGTAAGAGACAACAAGAGAGAAGAGACAACAGGAGAGAATAGACAACAAGAGGTAAGAGACAACAAGAGAGAAGAGACAACAAGAGAGAAGAGACAACAAGAGAGAAGAGACAACAAGAGAGAAGAGACAACAAGAGAGAAGAGACAACAGGAGGTAAGAGACAACAAGAGGTAAGAGACAACAAGAGGTAAGAGACAAGAGGAGAGAAGAGACAAGAGGAGAGAAGAGACAACAGGAGGTAAGAGACAACAGGAGAGAAGAGACAAGAGGAGAGAAGAGACAACAAGAGAGAAGAGACAACAGGAGAGAAGAGACAACAAGAGAGAAGAGACAACAGGAGAGAAGAGACAACAAGAGAGAAGAGACAACAAGAGGGAAGAGACAACAGGAGAGAAGAGACAACTGGAGAGAAGAGACAACAGGAGAGGAGAGACAACAAGAGAGAAGAGACAACAGGAGAGGAGAGACACCAAGAGGTAAGAGACAACAAGAGAGGAGAGACAACAAGAGAGAAGAGACAACAGGAGAGGAGAGACAACAAGAGGGAAGAGACAACAAGAGAGAAGAGACAACAAGAGAGAAGAGACAACAGGAGAGAAGAGACAACAGGAGGGAAGAGACAACAAGAGAGAAGAGACAACAGGAGAGAAGAGACAACAGGAGAGGAGAGACAACAAGAGAGAAGAGACAACAAGAGAGAAGAGACAACAGGAGAGGAGAGACAACAAGAGGAAGAGACAACAAGAGAGAAGAGACAACAAGAGAGAAGAGACAACAGGAGAGAAGAGACAACAGGAGAGAAGAGACAACAGGAGAGAAGAGACAACAAGAGATAAGAGACAACAGGAGAGAAGAGACAACTGGAGAGAAGAGACAACAGGAGAGAAGAGACAACAAGAGAGAAGAGACAAGAGGAGAACAGAGACAAGAGGAGAGAATAGACAAAAGGAGAGAAGAGACAACAAGAGGGAAGAGACAACAGGAGAGAAGAGACAAGAGGAGAGAAGAGACAACAAGAGAGAAGAGACAACAGGAGAGAAGAGACAACAAGAGAGAAGAGACAACAGGAGAGAAGAGACAACAAGAGAGAAGAGACAACAAGAGGGAAGAGACAACAAGAGAGAAGAGACACCAAGAGAGAATAGAAAACAGGAGAGGAGAGACAACACGAGAGAAGAGACAACAGGAGAGGAGAGACAACAAGAGGGAAGAGACAACAAGAGAGAAGAGACAACAAGAGAGAAGAGACAACAGGAGAGATGAGACAACAGGAGAGAAGAGACAACAAGAGGTAAGAGACAACAAGAGGTAAGAGACAACAAGAGAGAAGAGACAACAAGAGAGGAGAGACAACAAGAGAGAAGAGACAACAAGAGAGAAGAGACAACAAGAGGTAAGAGACAACAAGAGGTAAGAGACAACAAGAGAGAAGAGACAACAGGAGAGAAGAGACAACAAGAGGTAAGAGACAACAAGAGAGAAGAGACAACAAGAGAGAAGAGACAACAAGAGAGAAGAGACAACAAGAGAGAAGAGACAACAAGAGAGAAGAGACAACAAGAGGTAAGAGACAACAAGAGGTAAGAGACAACAAGAGAGAAGAGACAACAGGAGAGAAGAGACAACAAGAGGTAAGAGACAACAAGAGAGAAGAGACAACAAGAGAGAAGAGACAACAAGAGAGAAGAGACAACAAGAGAGAAGAGACAACAGGAGGTAAGAGACAACAAGAGGTAAGAGACAACAAGAGGTAAGAGACAAGAGGAGAGAAGAGACAAGAGGAGAGAAGAGACAACAGGAGGTAAGAGACAACAAGAGGGAAGAGACAACAGGAGAGAAGAGACAACAAGAGAGAAGAGACAAGAGGAGAAAAGAGACAAGAGGAGAGAATAGACAAAAGGAGAGAAGAGACAACAAGAGGGAAGAGACAACAGGAGAGAAGAGACAACAGGAGAGAAGAGACAACAAGAGAGAAGAGACAACAAGAGGGAAGAGACAACAAGAGAGAAGAGACAACAGGAGAGAAGAGACAACAAGAGGTAAGAGACAACAAGAGAGAAGAGACAACAAGAGAGAAGAGACAACAAGAGAGGAGAGACAACAAGAGAGAAGAGACAACAAGAGAGAAGAGACAACAAGAGGTAAGAGACAACAAGAGGTAAGAGACAACAAGAGGTAAGAGACAACAAGAGAGAAGAGACAACAGGAGAGAAGAGACAACAAGAGGTAAGAGACAACAAGAGAGAAGAGACAACAAGAGAGAAGAGACAACAAGAGAGAAGAGACAACAAGAGAGAAGAGACAACAGGAGAGAAGAGACAACAAGAGGTAAGAGACAACAAGAGAGAAGAGACAACAAGAGAGAAGAGACAACAAGAGAGGAGAGACAACAAGAGAGAAGAGACAACAAGAGGTAAGAGACAACAAGAGAGAAGAGACAACAAGAGAGAAGAGACAACAAGAGAGGAGAGACAACAAGAGAGAAGAGACAACAAGAGAGAAGAGACAACAAGAGGTAAGAGACAACAAGAGGTAAGAGACAACAAGAGGTAAGAGACAAGAGGAGAGAAGAGACAAGAGGAGAGAAGAGACAACAGGAGGTAAGAGACAACAAGAGGGAAGAGACAACAGGAGAGAAGAGACAACAAGAGAGAAGAGACAAGAGGAGAAAAGAGACAAGAGGAGAGAATAGACAAAAGGAGAGAAGAGACAACAAGAGGGAAGAGACAACAGGAGAGAAGAGACAAGAGGAGAGAAGAGACAACAAGAGAGAAGAGACAACAGGAGAGAAGAGACAACAAGAGAGAAGAGACAACAGGAGAGAAGAGACAACAAGAGAGAAGAGACAACAAGAGGGAAGAGACAACAGGAGAGAAGAGACAACTGGAGAGAAGAGACAACAGGAGAGGAGAGACAACAAGAGAGAAGAGACAACAGGAGAGGAGAGACACCAAGAGGTAAGAGACAACAAGAGAGGAGAGACAACAAGAGAGAAGAGACAACAGGAGAGGAGAGACAACAAGAGGGAAGAGACAACAAGAGAGAAGAGACAACAAGAGAGAAGAGACAACAGGAGAGAAGAGACAACAGGAGGGAAGAGACAACAAGAGAGAAGAGACAACAGGAGAGAAGAGACAACAGGAGAGGAGAGACAACAAGAGAGAAGAGACAACAAGAGAGAAGAGACAACAGGAGAGGAGAGACAACAAGAGGGAAGAGACAACAAGAGAGAAGAGACAACAAGAGAGAAGAGACAACAGGAGAGAAGAGACAACAGGAGAGAAGAGACAACAGGAGAGAAGAGACAACAAGAGATAAGAGACAACAGGAGAGAAGAGACAACTGGAGAGAAGAGACAACAGGAGAGAAGAGACAACAAGAGAGAAGAGACAAGAGGAGAACAGAGACAAGAGGAGAGAATAGACAAAAGGAGAGAAGAGACAACAAGAGGGAAGAGACAACAGGAGAGAAGAGACAAGAGGAGAGAAGAGACAACAAGAGAGAAGAGACAACAGGAGAGAAGAGACAACAAGAGAGAAGAGACAACAGGAGAGAAGAGACAACAAGAGAGAAGAGACAACAAGAGGGAAGAGACAACAAGAGAGAAGAGACACCAAGAGAGAATAGAAAACAGGAGAGGAGAGACAACAAGAGAGAAGAGACAACAGGAGAGGAGAGACAACAAGAGGGAAGAGACAACAAGAGAGAAGAGACAACAAGAGAGAAGAGACAACAGGAGAGAAGAGACAACAGGATAGAAGAGACAACAAGAGGTAAGAGACAACAAGAGGTAAGAGACAACAAGAGAGAAGAGACAACAAGAGAGAAGAGACAACAAGAGAGAAGAGACAACAAGAGAGAAGAGACAACAAGAGGGAAGAGACAACAAGAGAGAAGAGACAACAAGAGGTAAGAGACAACAAGAGAGAAGAGACAACAAGAGGTAAGAGACAACAAGAGAGAAGAGACAACAAGAGAGGAGAGACAACAAGAGAGAAGAGACAACAAGAGAGAAGAGACAACAAGAGGTAAGAGACAACAAGAGGTAAGAGACAACAAGAGAGAAGAGACAACAGGAGAGAAGAGACAACAAGAAGTAAGAGACAACAAGAGAGAAGAGACAACAAGAGAGAAGAGACAACAAGAGAGAAGAGACAACAAGAGAGAAGAGACAACAAGAGAGAAGAGACAACAGGAGAGAAGAGACAAGAGGAGAGAAGAGACAAGAGGAGAGAAGAGACAACAGGAGGTAAGAGACAACAAGAGGGAAGAGACAACAGGAGAGAAGAGACAACAAGAGAGAAGAGACAAGAGGAGAAAAGAGACAAGAGGAGAGAATAGACAAAAGGAGAGAAGAGACAACAAGAGGGAAGAGACAACAGGAGAGAAGAGACAAGAGGAGAGAAGAGACAACAAGAGAGAAGAGACAACAGGAGAGAAGAGACAACAAGAGAGAAGAGACAACAGGAGAGAAGAGACAACAAGAGAGAAGAGACAACAAGAGGAAGAGACAACAAGAGAGAAGAGACAACAGGAGAGAAGAGACAACAAGAGGTAAGAGACAACAAGAGAGAAGAGACAACAAGAGAGAAGAGACAACAAGAGAGGAGAGACAACAAGAGAGAAGAGACAACAAGAGAGAAGAGACAACAAGAGGTAAGAGACAACAAGAGGTAAGAGACAACAAGAGGTAAGAGACAACAAGAGAGAAGAGACAACAGGAGAGAAGAGACAACAAGAGGTAAGAGACAACAAGAGAGAAGAGACAACAAGAGAGAAGAGACAACAAGAGAGAAGAGACAACAAGAGAGAAGAGACAACAAGAGAGAAGAGACAACAGGAGAGAAGAGACAACAAGAGGTAAGAGACAACAAGAGAGAAGAGACAACAAGAGAGAAGAGACAACAAGAGAGGAGAGACAACAAGAGAGAAGAGACAACAAGAGGTAAGAGACAACAAGAGAGAAGAGACAACAAGAGAGAAGAGACAACAAGAGAGGAGAGACAACAAGAGAGAAGAGACAACAAGAGAGAAGAGACAACAAGAGGTAAGAGACAACAAGAGGTAAGAGACAACAAGAGGTAAGAGACAAGAGGAGAGAAGAGACAAGAGGAGAGAAGAGACAACAGGAGGTAAGAGACAACAAGAGGGAAGAGACAACAGGAGAGAAGAGACAACAAGAGAGAAGAGACAAGAGGAGAAAAGAGACAAGAGGAGAGAATAGACAAAAGGAGAGAAGAGACAACAAGAGGGAAGAGACAACAGGAGAGAAGAGACAAGAGGAGAGAAGAGACAACAAGAGAGAAGAGACAACAGGAGAGAAGAGACAACAGGAGAGAAGAGACAACAGGAGAGAAGAGACAACAAGAGAGAAGAGACAACAAGAGGGAAGAGACAACTGGAGAGAAGAGACAACTGGAGAGAAGAGACAATAGGAGAGGCGAGACAACAACAGAGAAGAGACAACAGGAGGGAAGAGACAACAAGAGAGAAGAGACAAGAGGAGAGAAGAGACAACAAGAGAGAAGAGACAACAGGAGAGAAGAGACAACAAGAGAGAAGAGACAACAAGAGGAAGAGACAACAAGAGAGAAGAGACAACAAGAGAGAAGAGACAACAGGAGAGAAGAGTCAACAAGAGGGAAGAGACAACAGGAGAGAAGAGACAACAGGAGAGAAGAGACAACAGGAGAGAAGAGACAACAGGAGGGAAGAGACAACAAGAGAGAAGAGACAACAGGAGAGAAGAGACAACAAGAGAGAAGAGACAACAGGAGGGAAGAGACAACAAGAGAGAAGAGACAACAGGAGAGAAAGAGTCAACAAGAGGGAAGAGACAACAGGAGAGAAGAGACAACAGGAGAGAAGAGACAACAGGAGAGAAGAGACAACAAGAGAGGAGAGACAACAGGCGAGAAGAGTCAACAAGAGAGAAGAGACAACAAGAGAGGAGAGACAAGAGGAGAAAAGAGACAACAAGAGAGAAGAGACAACAGGAGGGAAGAGACAACAGGAGAGAAGAGACAACAAGAGAGAAGAGACAACAAGAGAGAAGAGACAACAGGAGAGAAGAGACAACAAGAGGGAAGAGACAACAAGAGAGAAGAGACAACAAGAGAGAAGAGACAACAAGAGAGAAGAGACAACAAGAGAGAAGAGACAACAGGAGAGAAGAGACAACAGGAGGTAAGAGACAACAAGAGGTAAGAGACAACAAGAGAGAAGAGACAACAAGAGGTAAGAGACAACAAGAGAGAAGAGACAACAAGAGAGAAGAGACAACAAGAGGTAAGAGACAACAAGAGGTAAGAGACAACAAGAGAGAAGAGACAACAAGAGAGAAGAGACAACAGGAGAGAAGAGACAACAAGAGGTAAGAGACAACAAGAGAGAAGAGACAACAAGAGAGAAGAGACAACAAGAGAGAAGAGACAACAAGAGAGAAGAGACAACAAGAGAGAAGAGACAAGAAGAGAGAAGAGACAACAAGAGAGAAGAGACAACAAGAGAGAAGAGACAACAGGAGGGAAGAGACAACAAGAGAGAAGAGACAACAGGAGAGAAGAGTCAACAAGAGGGAAGAGACAACAAGAGGTAAGAGACAACAAGAGGTAAGAGACAACAAGAGAGAAGAGACAACAAGAGAGAAGAGACAACAAGAGAGAAGAGACAACAAGAGAGAAGAGACAACAAGAGAGAAGAGACAACAAGAGAGAAGAGACAACAAGAGGTAAGAGACAACAAGAGGTAAGAGACAACAAGAGGTAAGAGACAACAAGAGAGAAGAGACAACAAGAGAGAAGAGACAACAAGAGGTAAGAGACAACAAGAGGTAAGAGACAACAAGAGAGAAGAGACAACAAGAGGTAAGAGACAACAAGAGAGAAGAGACAACAAGAGAGAAGAGACAACAAGAGAGAAGAAGACAACAAGAGAGAAGAGACAACAAGAGAGAAGAGACAACAAGAGAGAAGAGACAACAAGAGAGAAGAGACAACAAGAGAGAAGAGACAACAAGAGAGAAGAGACAACAAGAGGTAAGAGACAACAAGAGAGAAGAGACAACAAGAGGTAAGAGACAACAAGAGGTAAGAGACAACAAGAGAGAAGAGACAACAGGAGAGAAGAGACAACAAGAGGTAAGAGACAACAAGAGGTAAGAGACAACAAGAGGTAAGAGACAACAAGAGAGGAGAGACAACAAGAGAGAAGAGACAACAAGAGAGAAGAGACAACAAGAGGTAAGAGACAACAAGAGGTAAGAGACAACAAGAGAGAAGAGACAACAAGAGGGAAGAGACAACAAGAGGTAAGAGACAACAAGAGAGAAGAGACAACAGGAGAGAAGAGACAACAAGAGGTAAGAGACAACAAGAGGTAAGAGACAACAAGAGAGAAGAGACAACAGGAGAGAAGAGACAACAAGAGGTAAGAGACAACAAGAGAGAAGAGACAACAAGAGAGAAGAGACAACAAGAGAGAAGAGACAACAAGAGAGAAGAGACAACAAGAGAAAAGAGACAACAAGAGGTAAGAGACAACAAGAGAGAAGAGACAACAAGAGGTAAGAGACAACAAGAGAGAAGAGACAACAAGAGAGAAGAGACAACAAGAGAGAAGAGACAACAAGAGAGAAGAGACAACAAGAGAGAAGAGACAACAAGAGAGAAGAGACAACAAGAGAGAAGAGACAACAAGAGAGAAGAGACAACAAGAGAGAAGAGACAACAGGAGAGAAGAGACAACAAGAGGTAAGAGACAACAAGAGAGAAGAGACAACAAGAGGTAAGAGACAACAAGAGAGAAGAGACAACAAGAGAGAAGAGACAACAAGAGAGAAGAGACAACAAGAGAGATGAGACAACAAGAGAGAAGAGACAACAAGAGAGAAGAGACAACAAGAGGTAAGAGACAACAGGAGAGAAGAGACAACAAGAGAGAAGAGACAACAAGAGGTAAGAGACAACAGGAGAGAAGAGACAACAAGAGGGAAGAGACAACAGGAGAGAAGAGACAACAAGAGGTAAGAGACAACAAGAGGTAAGAGACAACAAGAGGGAAGAGACAACAAGAGAGAAGAGACAACAAGAGGTAAGAGACAACAAGAGAGAAGAGACAACAAGAGGAAGAGACAACAAGAGAGAAGAGACAACAAGAGGTAAGAGACAACAAGAGGTAAGAGACAACAAGAGGTAAGAGACAACAAGAGAGAAGAGACAACAAGAGAGAAGAGACAACAAGAGAGAAGAGACAACAAGAGAGAAGAGACAACAAGAGAGAAGAGACAACAAGAGAGAAGAGACAACAAGAGAGAAGAGACAACAAGAGGTAAGAGACAACAAGAGGTAAGAGACAACAAGAGAGAAGAGACAACAAGAGGTAAGAGACATCAAGAGGTAAGAGACAACAAGAGGTAAGAGACAACAAGAGGTAAGAGACAACAAGAGAGGAGAGACAACAAGAGAGGAGAGACAACAAGAGAGAAGAGACAACAAGAGAGAAGAGACAACAGGAGAGAAGAGACAACAAGAGGTAAGAGACAACAAGAGGTAAGAGACAACAAGAGGTAAGAGACAACAAGAGGTAAGAGACAACAAGAGGTAAGAGACAACAAGAGGTAAGAGACAACAAGAGAGAAGAGACAACAAGAGAGAAGAGACAACAAGAGAGAAGAGACAACAAGAGAGGAGAGACAACAAGAGAGAAGAGACAACAAGAGGTAAGAGACAACAAGAGAGAAGAGACAACAAGAGGTAAGAGACAACAAGAGGTAAGAGACAACAAGAGAGAAGAGACAACAAGAGGTAAGAGACAACAAGAGAGAAGAGACAACAAGAGAGAAGAGACAACAAGAGGTAAGAGACAACAAGAGGTAAGAGACAACAAGAGGTAAGAGACAACAAGAGAGAAGAGACAACAAGAGAGAAGAGACAACAAGAGAGAAGAGACAACAGGAGAGAAGAGACAACAAGAGGTAAGAGACAACAAGAGGTAAGAGACAACAAGAGGTAAGAGACAACAAGAGGTAAGAGACAACAAGAGGTAAGAGACAACAAGAGGTAAGAGACAACAAGAGAGAAGAGACAACAAGAGAGAAGAGACAACAGGAGAGAAGAGACAACAGGAGGTAAGAGACAACAAGAGAGAAGAGACAACAGGAGGTAAGAGACAACAAGAGAGAAGAGACAACAAGAGGTAAGAGACAACAAGAGGTAAGAGACAACAAGAGGTAAGAGACAACAAGAGGTAAGAGACAACAAGAGGTAAGAGACAACAAGAGGTAAGAGACAACAAGAGAGAAGAGACAACAAGAGAGAAGAGACAACAAGAGAGAAGAGACAACAAGAGAGGAGAGACAATAAGAGAGAAGAGACAACAAGAGGTAAGAGACAACAAGAGAGAAGAGACAACAAGAGGTAAGAGACAACAAGAGGTAAGAGACAACAAGAGAGAAGAGACAACAAGAGGTAAGAGACAACAAGAGAGAAGAGACAACAAGAGGTAAGAGACAACAAGAGAGAAGAGACAACAAGAGGTAAGAGACAACAAGAGGTAAGAGACAACAAGAGGTAAGAGACAACAAGAGAGAAGAGACAACAAGAGAGAAGAGACAACAGGAGAGAAGAGACAACAAGAGGTAAGAGACAACAAGAGGTAAGAGACAACAAGAGGTAAGAGACAACAAGAGGTAAGAGACAACAAGAGAGAAGAGACAACAAGAGAGAAGAGACAACAGGAGAGAAGAGACAACAGGAGGTAAGAGACAACAAGAGAGAAGAGACAACAGGAGGTAAGAGACAACAAGAGAGAAGAGACAACAAGAGTAAGAGACAACAAGAGAGAAGAGACAACAAGAGGTAAGAGACAACAAGAGAGAAGAGACAACAAGAGAGAAGAGACAACAGGAGAGAAGAGACAACAGGAGGTAAGAGACAACAAGAGAGAAGAGACAACAGGAGGTAAGAGACAACAAGAGAGAAGAGACAACAAGAGGTAAGAGACAACAAGAGAGAAGAGACAACAAGAGAGAAGAGACAACAAGAGAGAAGAGACAACAAGAGAGAAGAGACAACAAGAGAGAAGAGACAACAAGAGAGAAGAGACAACAGGAGAGAAGAGACAACAGGAGGTAAGAGACAACAAGAGAGAAGAGACAACAGGAGGTAAGAGACAACAAGAGAGAAGAGACAACAAGAGGTAAGAGACAACAAGAGAGAAGAGACAACAAGAGAGAAGAGACAACAAGAGGTAAGAGACAACAAGAGAGAAGAGACAACAAGAGGGAAGAGACAACAAGAGGTAAGAGACAATAAGAGAGAAGAGACAACAAGAGAGAAGAGACAACAGGAGAGAAGAGACAACAAGAGAGAAGAGACAACAAGAGGTAAGAGACAACAAGAGAGAAGAGACAACAAGAGTTAAGAGACAACAAGAGAGAAGAGACAACAAGAGGTAAGAGACAACAAGAGAGAAGAGACAACAAGAGGTAAGAGACAACAAGAGAGAAGAGACAACAAGAGAGAAGAGACAACAAGAGGTAAGAGACAATAAGAGAGAAGAGACAACAAGAGGTAAGAGACAACAAGAGAGAAGAGACAACAAGAGAGAAGAGACAAGAGAGAGAAAAGAGACAAGAGGAGAGAATAGACAAAAGGACAGAAGAGACAACAAGAGGTAAGAGACAACAAGAGAGAAGAGACAACAAGAGGTAAGAGACAACAAGAGAGAAGAGACAACAAGAGAGAAGAGACAACAAGAGGTAAGAGACAACAAGAGGTAAGAGACAACAAGAGGTAAGAGACAACAAGAGAGAAGAGACAACAAGAGAGAAGAGACAACAAGAGGTAAGAGACAACAAGAGAGAAGAGACAACAAGAGAGAAGAGACAACAAGAGGTAAGAGACAACAAGAGAGAAGAGACAACAAGAGAGAAGAGACAACAAGAGGTAAGAGACAACAAGAGAGAAGAGACAACAGGAGGTAAGAGACAACAAGAGAGAAGAGACAACAAGAGGTAAGAGACAACAAGAGGTAAGAGACAACAAGAGGTAAGAGACAACAAGAGAGAAGAGACAAAAAGAGGTAAGAGACAACAAGAGAGAAGAGACAACAAGAGAGAAGAGACAACAAGAGGTAAGAGACAACAAGAGAGAAGAGACAACAAGAGGTAAGAGACAACAAGAAGTAAGAGACAACAAGAGGTAAGAGACAAAAGAGAGAAGAGACAACAAGAGAGAAGAGACAACAAGAGGTAAGAGACAACAAGAGAGAAGAGACAACAAGAGGTAAGAGACAACAAGAGAGAAGAGACAACAAGAGAGAAGAGACAACAAGAGAGAAGAGACAACAAGAGAGAAGAGACAACAAGAGAGAAGAGACAACAAGAGAGAAGAGACAACAGGAGAGAAGAGACAACAGGAGGTAAGAGACAACAAGAGAGAAGAGACAACAGGAGGTAAGAGACAACAAGAGGTAAGAGACAACAAGAGAGAAGAGACAACAAGAGAGAAGAGACAACAAGAGAGAAGAGACAACAAGAGGTAAGAGACAACAAGAGAGAAGAGACAACAAGAGAGAAGAGACAACAAGAGGTAAGAGACAACAAGAGGTAAGAGACAACAAGAGAGAAGAGACAACAAGAGAGAAGAGACAACAAGAGGGAAGAGACAACAAGAGGTAAGAGACAACAAGAGGTAAGAGACAACAAGAGAGAAGAGACAACAAGAGGTAAGAGACAACAAGAGAGAAGAGACAACAAGAGGTAAGAGACAACAAGAGAGAAGAGACAACAAGAGAGAAGAGACAACAAGAGGTAAGAGACAACAAGAGGTAAGAGACAACAAGAGAGAAGAGACAACAAGAGAGAAGAGACAACAAGAGAGAAGAGACAACAAGAGGTAAGAGACAACAAGAGGTAAGAGACAACAAGAGAGAAGAGACAACAAGAGAGAAGAGACAACAAGAGAGAAGAGACAACAAGAGGTAAGAGACAACAAGAGGTAAGAGACAACAAGAGGGAAGAGACAACAGGAGAGAAGAGACAACAAGAGGTAAGAGACAACAAGAGAGAAGAGACAACAGGAGGTAAGAGACAACAAGAGGTAAGAGACAACAAGAGAGAAGAGACAACAAGAGGAAGAGACAACAGGAGAGAAGAGACAACAAGAGGTAAGAAACAACAAGAGAGAAGAGACAACAGGAGGTAAGAGACAACAAGAGGTAAGAGACAACAAGAGAGAAGAGACAACAAGAGGTAAGAGACAACAAGAGAGAAGAGACAACAAGAGAGAAGAGACAACAAGAGAGAAGAGACAACAGGAGAGAAGAGACAACAGGAGGTAAGAGACAACAAGAGAGAAGAGACAACAGGAGAGAAGAGACAACAGGAGAGAAGAGACAACAGGAGAGAAGAGACAACAGGAGAGAAGAGACAACAAGAGAGAAGAGACAACAAGAGAGAAGAGACAACAAGAGAGAAGAGACAACAAGAGGTAAGAGACAACAAGAGGTAAGAGACAACAAGAGGTAAGAGACAACAAGAGGTAAGAGACAACAAGAGAGAAGAGACAACAAGAGGTAAGAGACAACAGGAGAGAAGAGACAACAGGAGGTAAGAGACAACAAGAGAGAAGAGACAACAAGAGAGAAGAGACAACAAGAGGTAAGAGACAACAAGAGAGAAGAGACAACAAGACAGAAGAGACAACAAGAGGTAAGAGACAACAAGAGAGAAGAGACAACAAGAGAGAAGAGACAACAAGAGGTAAGAGACAACAAGAGGTAAGAGACAACAAGAGAGAAGAGACAACAAGAGGTAAGAGACAACAAGAGGTAAGAGACAACAAGAGGTAAGAGACAACAAGAGGTAAGAGACAACAAGAGAGAAGAGACAACAAGAGGTAAGAGACAACAAGAGAGAAGAGACAACAAGAGGTAAGAGACAACAAGAGAGAAGAGACAACAAGAGGTAAGAGACAACAAGAGCTAAGAGACAACAAGAGAGAAGAGACAACAAGAGGTAAGAGACAACAAGAGGTAAGAGACAACAAGAGAGAAGAGACAACAAAAGAGAAGAGACAACAAGAGAGAAGAGACAACAAGAGAGAAGAGACAACAAGAGGTAAGAGACAACAAGAGAGAAGAGACAACAAGAGAGAAGAGACAACAAGAGGTAAGAGACAACAGGAGAGAAGAGACAACAAGAGAGAAGAGACAACAAGAGAGAAGAGACAACAAGAGAGAAGAGACAACAAGAGAGAAGAGACAACAAGAGGTAAGAGACAACAAGAGAGAAGAGACAACAAGAGAGAAGAGACAACAAGAGAGAAGAGACAACAAGAGAGAAGAGACAACAAGAGGGAAGAGACAACAAGAGAGAAGAGACAACAAGAGAGAAGAGACAACAAGAGAGAAGAGACAACAAGAGAGAAGAGACAACAAGAGGTAAGAGGCAACAAGAGAGAAGAGACAACATGAGGTAAGAGACAACAAGAGAGAAGAGACAACAAGAGAGAAGAGACAACAAGAGGTAAGAGACAACAAGAGAGAAGAGACAACAAGAGGTAAGAGACAACAAGAGAGGAGAGACAACAAGAGGTAAGAGACAACAAGAGGTAAGAGACAACAAGAGGTAAGAGACAACAAGAGGTAAGAGACAACAAGAGAGAAGAGACAACAAGAGAGAAGAGACAACAAGAGGTAAGAGACAAGAGGTAAGAGACAACAAGAGAGAAGAGACAACAAGAGGTAAGAGACAACAAGAGAGAAGAGACAACAAGAGAGAAGAGACAACAAGAGAGAAGAGACAACAAGAGAGAAGAGACAACAAGAGGTAAGAGACAACAAGAGAGAAGAGACAACAAGAGAGAAGAGACAACAAGAGAGAAGAGACAACAGGAGAGAAGAGACAACAAGAGAGAAGAGACAACAAGAGAGAAGAGACAACAAGAGAGAAGAGACAACAAGAGAGAAGAGACAACAAGAGAGAAGAGACAACAAGAGAGAAGAGACAACAAGAGAGAAGAGACAACAAGAGAGAAGAGACAAGAGGAGAGAAGAGACAACAAGAGAGAAGAGACAACAGGAGGGAAGAGACAACAAGAGAGAAGAGACAACAGGAGGGAAGAGACAACAAGAGAGAAGAGACAACAAGAGAGAAGAGACAACAAGAGGTAAGAGACAACAGGAGAGAAGAGACAACAAGAGAGAAGAGACAACAGGAGAGAAGAGACAACAAGAGAGAAGAGACAACAGGAGAGAAGAGACAAAAGGAGAGAAGAGACAACAAGAGGTAAGAGACAACAAGAGAGAAGAGACAACAAGAGAGGAGAGACAACAAGAGAGAAGAGACAACAAGAGAGAAGAGACAACAAGAGAGAAGAGACAACAGGAGGGAAGAGACAACAAGAGAGGAGAGACAACAAGAGAGGAGAGACAACAAGAGGTAAGAGACAACAAGAGAGAAGAGACAACAAGAGAGGAGAGACAACAAGAGAGAAGAGACAACAAGAGAGAAGAGACAACAAGAGAGGAGAGACAACAAGAGAGGAGAGACAACAAGAGAGAAGAGACAACAAGAGAGGAGAGACAACAAAAGAGGAGAGACAACAAGAGAGAAGAGACAACAGGAGAGAAGAGACAAGAGGAGAGAATAGACAAGAGGAGAAAAGAGACAAGAGGAGAGAATAGACAAAAGGAGAGAAGAGACAACAAGAGGGAAGAGACAACAAGAGAGGAGAGACAACAAGAGAGAAGAGACAACAGGAGAGAAGAGACAAGAGGAGAGAATAGACAAGAGGAGAAAAGAGACAAGAGGAGAGAATAGACAAAAGGAGAGAAGAGACAACAAGAGGGAAGAGACAACAAGAGAGAAGAGACAACAAGAGGGAAGAGACAACAAGAGGGAAGAGACAACAAGAGAGAAGAGACAAGAGGAGAGAAGAGAAAAGAGGAGAAAAGAGACAAGAGGAGAGAATAGACAAAAGGAGAGAAGAGACAACAGGAGAGAGGAGACAACAAGAGGGAAGAGACAACAAGAGGGAAGAGACAACAAGAGAGAAGAGACAACAGGAGAGAAGAGACAAGAGGAGAGAATAGACAAAAGGAGAGAAGAGACAACAAGAGAGAAGAGACAACAAGAGAGAGGAGACAACAAGAGAGAAGAGACAACAGGAGAGAAGAGACAACAGGAGAGAAGAGACAACAGGAGAGAAGAGACAACAGGAGAGAAGAGACAACAGGAGAGAAGAGACAACAGGAGAGAAGAGACAACAGGAGAGAAGAGACAACAAGAGAGAAGAGAGAAGGTATAGTTCGTTCACAAATTCATGTCCACAGAGTTGATCAATTATCTCGGAAACTGATGAATTTCTGTAATTTTTTTTCATAAATCTTATTTTTTTCACCGACCTTCAGAGTTTATAACATTTAAGTACTAAGGTAGTCTGAATTTTGCACAAAAAGTTTTGTGTTATATAATGTTAAGAAAATATAAACCTTGTGATCTAAACTTTAGATTTTACTGTAAATTATGTTAATTTTTTAACAAAGTGGATTGCATTTTACAAGTTATGGTTCAGTGAGTGCGAGATGGTGCTTATATTGTGTGGAGAGCACGTGAAATTTGCCTCTTTAAATGGTGAGAAGATTACAACAAATGTGGGTCTCGTAAAATCCGGAAAATGAGAACAAGCAAAAAAATCATATTTTTATATACCTTAAAGAAGCAAAAATCTTTCCTAAATGCATGACAGTAGGGCAAAACAAATCAGACTTAAGATCGGTGAAAAAATAAGGTTTCATGAAAAATAATTACAGAAATCCATCAAACAGTTTCTGAGGTAATTAATAAACCCTGTGGGCACGAATTTCTGAACGAACTATAGGTATGTAAGTAGATAGGTAGGTAGGTGGATAGATCAATGATTCCTCACGTGAAGATACACGAAAGCTAAAAACTCTCATTCTTATACACTGCACTACTATCAAGTGCAGTGACACATACGCAAACACTGACCTGCCATATGCCATCAGCTCATAGTTTCTGATGACAGAGTAGTCGCTGTTGCACGCCTCATACATGTCATAGACACAGCTAGTTAACTGGCTGGCCATTCTGAAATATGATTGAGTGTGCACATACAGTATGTGATTGCCTATGCCGGTCCCTTGATTTATCTATAAATATTTCTGTCGATAGGTAGGTAGGAAGGAAAGTTGGTGGGAGGGAAGGAAGGAAGGAAGGAAGGAAGGAAGGAAGGAAGGAAGGAAGGAAGGAAGGAAGGAAGGAAGGAAGGAAGGAAGGTTGATAGGTAGGTAGGAAGGAAAATTGGTAAGAGGGAAGGAAGGAAGGAAGGTTGATAGGTAGGTAGGAAGGAAAATGGTAAGAGGGAAGGAAGGATGGAAGGAAGGAAGGATGGAAGGAAGGAAGGATGGAAGTAAGGAAGGAAGGAAAGAAGGTTGATAGGTAGGTAGGTAGATAGTTAGTTAGTTCATTAGGTAGGTAGATAAGTATGTAGAAAGGTAGGTAGGTAGTTAATCTGAATGTCTATAATACTATCTATTCTATCTATTGACCTTTCGAGCCGTAGCCGGCCCATAGGGCGTAGACCAAGATACACCTTCTCTTATCTGAATTTTTATTCTAGCAGTTTTCGATTCTTTTCAAGATATTTTATCAAATCTTTCATTAGTCTCTGTTCTGTGCAAGCAGCTTTATCTCATTGAGGAAGCCGATTCCTGCTGCTCTTGCTTCTCTCATCAATGTTCTTCTCAGTGTCCCTCTGGGTCTTCCTCTTTTTCTCTTACCTGTTGTTTCCCATATGAGGGCTTGCTTTGCTATTCGATTATTATCTCCTCATCACATGTCCAACATATGACCATCAGCTTTACTTTATTACTGAAGATATTAGTGGTTGATTGGCGATTTCTCTAATTTCCTCGTTTGTTTTGAATTCGTTCCACGCTATACCAAGTATTTTCCTTAGTTTTGTGTTTGTGCTGATGAGTTTTGATTTCCACAACTTTTCAAGGCTTCTGAAAGACATTGCTGCTTTAGCTATTCTGATTCTAATTTCTTTACTTGTATCCCCTTCTCGATCAATGTGACTTCCAAGATAGATAAAGTGATCGATCTCTTCTACTGGTTTGTTTTCCATGTATATTTTGTCACTTGTTGGAATTAAACTTTTCATGACTTTAGTCTTTTCATGATTGAGGAAAGCCTAATTTTGCTGGCTATTGCTGATAGTTCATTTGTGTTTTCCTGCATCATTTTTATCTGACTGCTGATGAGGACTATGTCATCAGCAAAGTCGAGGTCCTCCAAATGGTCTCCTTGTATCCATTCGATGCCTTTATTACCAGTGCAGCATTTCTTCATTATGAAGTCCATAACAATTCCAAATAACAAGGGCGATAAAATACATCCTTGTTTAACCCCAGTTTCTATTGGGAAACATTCGCTCAGTCCTTCCTCTGTTCGAACTGCACATGTGTAACCATCATACATGTCTTTGATAATATTTATGATTGTTGATGGTAAGCCATATTGCTTCAGAATTTTCCACAAAGAATCTCTATGAATACTGTCAAATGCTTCAAAATTTTTGAAGTCGATGAAGTTAAGTACAAAAGGTTTTTGCTTTTCAATGTGTTCCTCCAATATAAGTCGTAGACTGAAAATGTGGTCAAGGCAGCTTCTCCCTTTTCTAAACCCAGCCTGTTCTTCCCGCAATATGGGATAGAGCAATGTTCTGATATGTTCTTTAAATAATGACATATCATAAATATATTGCTATTTTCATTTTCTGTATCCATTTCCCTTTCCAGTGATATATAACACATGCCACATTTATCTCAATTATTGTGTGAAGTAGTCAAATGAAAAAGGTATATGGTAAAATTTCTGGAAACAGGAAAAAAAGTCGAGTTTTCTGGTCCAAATCTGAAAATTCCCGTTTCCTGTTCTGGTCCTGAAAGAGTTAATACTACTCTTAGTAAACCTATTAATAATACTTCTAATAGCAATCTTAAAAAACTATTAATAATACTTCTAATAATTCTCTTAGTAAAACTATTAATAATACTCTTAATTAACACTCTTAATAACACTTTTAATAACACTCTAAATACCACTATTAATAACCTTCTTAATAAAATCTTAATAACACTCTAAATACCACTCTTAATAACACTCTTAATCATCACTATCATTGAGTGCCATCTCCGCATTGAAGGTTGGCTACCATGAAGCGCCAACCCGCTTTGTCTCTTGCTTTGAAGCTGCAGGTTGACACTCTTAATAACACTTTTAAGAAACCTGTAAATAACACTCTAATAACACTTCTGAGAAACCTGTAAATAACACGCTTATTGACAGTCTTAATAACCATAGAAATAACCCTTGTAATATATCTCTTGATCCTCGCAATAACCCTCATAATAACCCTCTTTATAGTCCTCATAATGACTCTCTTAATAGCCCTCATAATGACCCACTCAATAGCCCTTGCAATATCCCTCATAATAGCCCTCGTTATAACCCTCTTAATAGCCCTCATAATGACCCTCTTATTTGACCTCATAATAACCCTGTTAATAGTCCTCACAATAACCCTCTTAATAGCCTTCACAATAACCCTTATAAAACCATCTCAATAGCCATCATAATAACCCTTATAAAAACATCTTAATAGCCCTCACAATAATCCTTATAAAAACCATCTCAATAGCCCTCATAGTAACACTCTTAATAGCCCTCATAATAACCCTTATAAAAACATCTTAATAGGCCTCATAATAACCCTCTTAATAGCCCTCGTAAAAACCCTTTCAATAGCCCTCATAATAATCCTCTTAATAGCCCTCATAATAATTCCCTTACTAGCCCTTGTAATAACTGTTAATGACCCTCTTAATAGCCCTCATAATAATTACCTTACTAGCCCTCGTAATAACTGTCTTAATGACCCTCTTAATAGCCCTCGCAAAAAACCTCTCAACAGCCCTCATAATAATCCTCTTAATAATTCTCTTACTAGCCCTCGTAATAACTGTCTTAATGACCCTCTTAATAGTCCTCATAATAACCCACTCAATAGCCCTTGGAATAACACTCATAATAGCCCTCGTTATAACCCTCTTAATAGCCCTCATAATGACCCTCTTATTTGACCTCATAATAACCCTGTTAGTAGTCCTCACAATAACCCTCTTAATAGCCCTCACAATAACCCTTATAAAAACCATCTCAATAGCCATCATAATAAACCTCATAATGACCATCATAATAATCCTCGTAATAACCCTCATAATGACCATCGTAATAATCCTCGTAATAACCATCATAATAACCCTCATAATGACCATCATAATAACCCTCATAATGACCATCGTAATAACCCTCATAATGACCATCGTAATAATCCTCGTAATAACCCTCATAATGACCATCGTAATAATCCTCGTAATAACCATCATAATAACCCTCATAATGACCATCGTAATAACCCTCATAATAACCCTTTTAATTCATTGGTAGCATTGTGGTTAGAGCATTCGCTTGCCAACCTGAAAGTTCAGGGTTGAAATTCCTGTTAATGCAACATTTTTTCAGAACTGAAAGACTCCCATGGTCCACTCAGCCACTTTAAATGATTACTAGAGATAAATTCTAGGAAGGAAAAGCATGGCGGATGGGAACTGGCCTATCCATCTCATGACGCTGGGGCTTTGTACAACGAACTCATTAACGCTTCATATAACACAAAAAATGCTATGGGATTACCTTTAGACTTTGCTTTTAAAGTGCTCTGTCCAAAGTTTAATGCTTCTTGCATACGTTCGCCCGATGACTAAAGTATTCTAGAGTGTTCTAGTAGACTGAAGTCGAATGTGTTGGGCTGAAAGGTGCAAATATCACAGTTACGCTGCAAACCACAGCACAACGCAGACACACCCACTTAACACCCTTTTAAAGGCAGATGATGAAGAGTTTGATGCTTCGGAGTTACAATCTTGGTCCGACTGTTTTCACTGGAGCAGTTATGTACGGTTTGTTTCTTGCCTCATCTTTCTAATGGGACCTGTGGACCAATATATCTACGAGGACAATAGCCCTGGGAATGAAGGAATTCTGTCCTAGAAGACATATGCTAACGATTAAGGAACTCTGTCCTAGAAGACATATGCTAACGATTAAGGAATAATAGAACAAAGAAGTATGTGTTAGCACTCGGAAAAATTGACAGACAAACAACAACAGAAAAAAACGAAGAACAATATATGGTCCGAAGCGGGATCGAACCCGTACTCCCTGGCACCGCGCCTTGCCACGAGAAGCCGAACGCTTGGCACACTGCCACGCAGCTAAAAAAAATTAGCTATTGTAGCAGTGTCTTACACGAAGGCGTTCTCAATGACTATAGCATAGGGTAACGATCACAGACCGGAAATAAATTGTATATTTGTACCTTCCTATTAATGCAAGTATCTCCCAGTAGGGCTGAATACTTGTGTTGCAGACAAACATTTATTCCCTATATAATAATAATTCCCTATATAATAAGTTCCCTATATAATAATATTTATTTATTATTATTTGTACCCAGTATATAACCACTGGAAATTACTATTTGTTCTGTTTCGTCCAATAAATGTTTGTCTGCAACACAAGCATTCAGCCCTACTGGGAGATACTTGCATTAATAGGAAAGTACAAATATACAATTTATTTCCGGTCTGTGATCGTTACCCTATGCTATAGTCATTGAGAACGCCTTCGTGTAAGATACTGCTACAATAGCTCATTTTTTTTTAGCTGCGTGGCAGTGTGCCAAGCGTTCGGCTTCTCGTGGCAAGGCGCCGTGCCAGGGAGTACGGGTTCGATCCCGCTTCGGACCATATATTGTTCTTCGTTTTTTTCTGTTGTTGTTTGTCTGTCAATTTTTCCAAGTGCTAACACATACTTCTTTGTTCTATTATTCCCTATTATCGCCTCGGAAGTTCCCTATATAATAATATTTATTTTTTATTATTTGTATCCAGTATATAACGATTAAGGAACTCTGTCCTAGACGACAAATGCTAACGATTAAGGCATTCTGTCCTAGAAGACATATGCTAACGATTAAGGAACTCTGTCCTAGAAGACATATGCTAACGATTAAGGAACTCTGTCCTAGAAGACATATGCTAACGATTAAGGAATTCTGTCCTAGAAGACATATGCTAATGATTAAGGAACTCTGTCCTAGAAGACATATGCTAACGATTAAGGAATTCTGTCCTAGAAGACATATGCTAACGATTAAGGAATTCTGTCCTAGAAGACATATGCTAAAGATTAAGGAACTCTGTCCTAGAAGGCATATGCTAACGATTAAGGAATTCTGTCCTAAAAGACATATGCTAACGATTAAGGAATTCTGTCCTAGAAGACATATGCTAACGATTAAGGAATTCTGTCCTAGAAGACATATGCTAATGATTAAGGAATTCTGTCCTAGAAGACATATGCTAACGATTAAGGAATTCTGTCCTAGAAGACATATGCTAACGATTAAGGTATTCTGTCCTAGAAGACAAATGCTAATGATTAAGGTATTCTGTCCTAGAAGACATATGCTAACGATGAAAGTATTCTGTCCTAGAAGACATATGCTAACAATGAAAGTATTCTGTCCTAGAAGACATATGCTAACGATTAAGGTATTCTGTCCTAGAAGACATATGCTTACGGTGAAAGTATTCTGTCCTAGAAGACATATGCTAACGATTAAGGTATTCTGTCCTAGAAAACATATGCTAATGATGAAAGTATTCTGTCCTAGAAGACATATGCTAACGATGAAGACTTTCTGTCCTAGAAGACATATGCTAACGATGAAGACATTCTGTCCTAGAAGACATATGCTAACGATGAAGACATTCTGTCCTAGAAGACATATGCTAACGATGAAGACATTCTGTCCTAGAAGACATATGCTAACGATGAAGACTTTCTGTCCTAGAAGGCATATGCTAACGATGAAGACATTCTGTCCTGGAAGATATATGCTAATGATGAAGGTATTCTGTCTCACCAAAAGGAAGACAGAAACCCCAAATCATCACCAACAGTCGAACAGAGAATGAGTTTAAACAAACTGGAGTTATCCTCCCATGGACAAACCCAGTAGCATAGCATGGGGTCCAATGTGTGGGTTGGAGTTTTGCTGACAAGTTAGTCCGAGCAGCGATCACATTCATGACCCACTCTTTTCAACTTAAACATCTAAGGGTTCTTTAACATGGGATCTCCTTTTTATTGCCGTTATCTGAGAGGGATAGACATTGGATCTCACTACTTAAGAAATATGTGCGTCTGTTTCTTCCATAAATCTGTCTGTCCATTCGACTGTCCGTTCATACATCCATCAATCTGATAGTCCATCCATACCCATCTACCTACCTATCAGTCCATCCACCAACCCATCCATCAATCCATCCATTCATTCAAATCCATTCACCTACCCATCCATCCATCTACCAACTCATTCATCCATCCACCCATCTACTCACCCATCCATCTACCAACCCACCCATCTACTCACCCATCCATTTACCAACCCACCCATCTACTCACCCATCCATCTACCAACTCATTCAACCATCCACCTATCTACCCATCCATCCACCAACCCACCCATCAACTCACACATCCACCAACCCACCCATCAACTCACACATCCACCAACCCACCCATCAACTCACACATCCACCAACCCATCCACAAACCCACCCATCCATCCACCAACTCAAACATCCACCAACCCATCCATCTACCCACCCATCCATCCATCAACCCACCCATTCACCCACCCATCCATAAATCCATCCATCTACCCACCCATTCAACCTCCCACCCATTCATCCATCAACTCACCCATTCACCCACCCACCCATCCACCAACTCACACATGCACCAACCCATCCATCTACCCACCCATCCATCCATCAACTCACCCACCCATCCATTCACCCACCCTTTCACCCACCCACCCATCCACCAACCCAACCATCTACCCACCCTTTCACCCACCCATCCATCTACCTACCCATCCATCTACCCACCCTTTCACCCACCCATCCATCCATCTACCCACCCATCAAATCACCCATCTACCCACAAACCCACCCACCAGTCCACCCATCTACCCACCAACCACCCATCTACGCACTCATCCACCCACCAACCCACCCATCTACCCACCCATCAACCCACCCATCCACCCATCCATCAACCCACCCATCTACCCAACCATCAATAACACTATCAAGCAGAAACCCTAGACTGTGTCCAATAATCTTTGTTATCATACATCAATGATGGCTAATACTTTGAAGACACCCATTCTAGGAATGACACTAAAATTCCACTTTGTGACTAAAACAAACAACTGTAAACACATACCTGCATGAAAGCTCTTCAACCACAACTGAGTCCGGCTCTACATCTTCCATAGCTTGACTTAACTCATTCAGAGCTTCTTTTGTCGCATATTTGTTGTGACAATCAAGGACAATAGTCTTGTTTTCACACATTATTTCGTTATGATTGATCAACAGCATAACTGTACAGATTATAGAAAAGCATTACTGTACGGATTAAAGAAGAGTATTATTGTACAGATTATAGAAAACCATTACTGTACGGATTAAAGAAGAGTATTATTGTATGGATTATAGAAAAGCATTACTGTACGAATTAAATAAGAGTATTATTGTACGGATTATAGAAAAGCATTACTGTACGAATTAAAGAAGAGTATTATTGTACGGATTATAGAAAAGCATTACTGTACAGATAAAAGAAAAGCATTACTGTACAGATTAAAGAACAGCATTACTGTACAGATTAAAGAAAAAGCATTACTGTACGGATTAAAGAAAAGCATTACTGTACAGATTAAAGAACAACATTACTGTATGGACTAAAGAAAAGCATTAATGTACGGATTAAAGAAAAGCATTACTGTACAGATTAAAGAAAAGCATTACTGTACGGATTAAAGAAAAGTATTACTGTATGGATTAAAGAAAAGCATTAATGTACGAATTAAAGAACAGCATTACTGTATGGATTAAAGAAAAGCATTACTGTACAGATTAAAGAAAAGCATTACTGTACGGATTAAAGAAAAGCATTACTGTACGGATTAAAGAACAGCATTACTGTATGGATCAAAGAAAAGCATTACTGTACGGATTAAAGAAATTAATAAAAGAACAGAGTCAAGGGATGATATGATGTTGTAGGACTGCTTCTCAAACTGTGTGCTGAGGACCTCAGAGGCGTTGCCAAATGTGGGCAAGGCTACGAAGAAATAAAGTGTATTTACTCAGTGATTAAAGATCATGACAGCATCCACATATATTCATACTTTTACAGTATATAAGCAAGATTTTGTTCCCCTTGCAATAACTAAAACAGATTTATATAATATTCATCATCATCATCATCATCATCATCAAGTACCGGGCCTACTGGCGTAGGTGATCATGTCTCTCCACAACTTTCAATCTCGGCAGCTATTTATCATTTCTGTTGTTGAACTTCTGCCAAGCCATTCTCTTAAGCAGTCTGCTATTTTATTCTTTGCTTCCCTCTATCTCTTCATCCCTCAATTTTTCCGGTTTTTACAATATATTCCAGCTGTTCTCTTCTCATTACATGACCAAAAAATGATGATTGTTTCTTCCTAATATTGGAAATTAGCTCTCTTTTTGCTTTGACCTCTCTCAGAACATCTTCATAACTCTTCTTAGCTGTCCATGGTACTCTCAACATTCTTCTGTAAAACCACATTTCTACAAACTCCAGTGATTTTCTTGTCTGTTGTCCATGATTTGCATCCATATGTTAAGACTGGCTCTACATAACATTTAAGAACTCTTTTTCTTGTTTTTATTGTCAAAAATGGATTGCATAGTATCTTCCTCACTTTTTGGAAAGCTGCTTTTGCCTGAGCCATTCTGCATCTCACCTCTTTTGTACATCTTCCGTCTGAGGTTAACAAAGTTCCCAAATATTTAAATTCATTTACCTGTTTTAATATTGTTCCGCTTGTCTTTATTTTGCACTGAGGTGATGTCTTTTTCTTTGTTGTTACCATTACCTCTGTCTTATATAATAATAGACTAGCTAAAAATAATGACATCAGATGGAAGATGCAACTTTTGAAATATTAACTCTTTCCGTACGTTTGACGCACAGTGCGTCACTCTCAATTTGATTAGTGTGGACCGTCATCAAACCATATTCTTTTTCCATGTCTTGTATCATCTTCTATCTATCTATCTATCTATTGACCTTTCAAGCCGTTGCCGGCCAATAGGGCGTAGACCAAGATACACCTTCTCATATCTGAATTTTTGTTCTAGCAGTTTTCTTTTAAAGGTATTTTATCAAATCTCTCCAATTGTCTCTGTTCTGTGCAAGCAGCTCTATCTCATTGAGGGAGCCGAATACTGTTGCTCTTGCCTCTCTCATCAATGTTCTTCTCAGGTCTTCATCAATGTCTCCCTGGGTCTTCCTCTTTTTCTCTTACCTGTTGGTTCCCATATGAGGGCCTGCTTTGCTATTCGGTTATTATCTCTTCTCATCACATGTCCAACATATGACCATCGTCTTTTCTTTATTACTGACGATATTAGTGGTTAATTGGCGATTTCTCTAATTTCCTCGTTTGTTTTGAATTCGTTCCACGCTATACCAAGTATTTTCCTTAGACATTTATTTCGAATGCGTTCAACTTTGTTTCTATATCTCTTGTTGTTTTCCAGCTTTCACACGCATACGTAAAGGTTGATAGTACATTTGATTTGAATAGCCTAAGTTTTGTGTTTGTGCTGATTAGTTTTGATTTCCACAACTTTTCAAGGCTTCTGAAAGACATTGCTGCTTTAGCTATTCTGATTCTAATTTCTTTACTCGTATCCCCTTCTCGATCAATGTGACTTCCAAGATAGATAAAGTGATCAATCTCTTCTACTGGTTTGTTTTCCATGTATATTTTGTCATCTGTTGGAATTAAACTTTTCATGACTTTAGTCTTTTCATTTGTATCATCACGGTAATGGTGAAATCTAATTCCTTGTTTAATTATCTAAAAATCCATTACAAATATGTTATATGTTAGATAAATATAAATATGTAGATGGATTCTTAAAACCATGAACAATGTTGTCTTGAGAATCACTTCCGATGCATTGATAAAAAGCTTCTGTACAGAAAGAGTTAAGCAGAATAGCTCGGGCCAAAACAGCATTTCAGAAAACATCAAATATCTTGCGCAACAAGTTTATGTCAATAAATATGAAAAATAGAGCTCTTTGGTGCTATATAGAGCCAATTCTGACCTATGGAAGTTGTTATAGGCAAAACGTCACGATGGCTTTTAACGAAGTGGAGTCAACATCCAGTTTTCGTCAAACAGAGTAGCAACTTTATTTACATTAACTTGTCGACATGGCTGTACAAAATATTGATACCATTCACACTTCTTCCACTTATTAAAACCATCAATTTTTTTTTTTTTAATATATATATATTTTTTTTCCCCCACTCAGTGTTTATATTCTTTTCTTTCCTGTGCACTACGAGAGCAGCAGCAGGAGAATTTTTACTTTTACATCATCGTGGATTCCCTGGACATTGCCTTTATTTCCCTCTAGTGTTAGTGTTCTTAAATTTTTACTTTTACATCATCGTGGATTCCCTGGACATTGCCTTTATTTCCCTCTAGTGTTGGTGTTCTTAAATTAAAACTAAAATTGTTCTAGTGTTAGTAAAAGCTTAATTATATTACTTATTTAATTATCACGGATATTGACCTCTTTTACATTTAGATTTTATAATAAGGTATACCAACACAATTTAAGTTATTTAAGGAGTAAGATTTTTTTTAAATTTAGATTAAGGATTACTGGCGTTTATTTTAAATGTACAAAGTTTAAATTTCTAAACAAAACTTTCTAACAACATTACTAAGTTATAATCAACATTTCCTTTTTTTTTTGTATATATACAGGAAAGTTTCAGAATTAAAAAGCCTATTTTCCTATTTAACACTAAGACGAGAGGTCCACACTAAATATCTATACCAGGCTAACAGAAAGATTAATTTCCCATGAATATCTTTTGTTGTGGTGGATATGGTGTTGATCATGATTGTTTTGAACACATCTGTTGTCTGTTTTGTGTGGTTTTCTATTAAGCATTGTAATGCTTTTACTGTTGGCCCTACTGTCAGGCATCTGTAGTATATATGTTCTTGTTTCACGTGGGTTCCCTTTGCACAGCAAAAGGACTGAGTAGAGGTGGATGCAAATTGTGTAATGTTTTCTTTTTTTATTCTCATTTTGCTGTTTATCTTCATCACAATCATGTGCCATACAGGTTGGTGTAGACGATCATGTCCTTCCACGATCTTCTATCCACCGTACATCGCATCAATTCCATTATTGACTATTTACCGAGTGGCATTTTTTCTCTTTGTCATCCGCAATCTTTCTTATCCTGTATTTTGCCAGTTGTAACCAAGTATTCCAACTTTCCTCTTCTCATTATGTGCCCGAAAAATGTTAATTGTTTCTTTCTGATTTTATTTTAGGAGCTCTCTTTTTGTGCTGGCCTCTTTGAGAGTTTCTTCATTGGTCTTTTTAGCTGTCCAGGGAACTTTCAACATTCTTCTGACAAATCCCATCTCTGTGGCCTCTAATCGTCTTTCATTTCGTTTGTTTGTCTACTGTCCATAATTCGCTCCCATAGGTCAGAAGTGGCTCTGGCTGGGAGAATCTACAAGCCTTAAGTGCTATCTAAAACCACTAGAAGGATCAAGAATAGAGACAATTGGTGGGAGACTCTACAAGCCCTAAGTGCTATCTAAAACCACTAGAAGGATCAAGATAGAGATTGGTGGGAGACTCTACAAGCCGTAAGTGCTATCTAAAACCACTAGAAGGATCAAGAATAGAGATTGGTGGGAGACTCTACAAGCCGTAAGTGCTATCTAAAACCACTAGAAGGATCAAGAATAGAGACAATTGGTGGGAGACTCTACAAGTTCTAAGTGCTATCTAAAACCACTAGAAGGATCAAGAATAGAGACAATTGGTGGGAGACTCTACAAGCTGTAAGTGCTTTCTAAAACCACTAGAAGGATCAAGAATAGAGACAACTGGTGGGAGACTCTACAAGCCCTAAGTGCTATCTCAAACCACTAGAAGGATCAAGAATAGAGACAATTGGTGGGAGACTCTACAAGCCCTAAGTGCTATCTAAAACCACTAGAAGGATCAAGAATCAAGAATTAGGTATGAAGTTTGAGATACTTACGACCGGGTGTTTCCTGAATACAGAAATGGAACGTCGCTCTACGCAAATCGTCAAGACTGGGAAAGTATTTCTCGTATGGTTCTATCACCACATCTGTGGGTGGCACATCCATGTCTCTGGTTTTCATCATGCAATTGATGTATTTAAAGGCATTTCTGAGAAAAGAGCAATTTCCAAGAATTTAATGACCACTTCTCTAATAATAACGCCAGATGACCCCACTAGAAGAGGGCAATCTTCTTCATCTTGTTAAAAGTCATTGTTGCTATCAGATTAGACAAGTGCTTTTGAGTCTGGTACTTTTGTATGGTCTTGCACTTTTAGGTACAATGATGGTAAATAAAAGTACTTTCCTTCTACCTTCTAAAGTAAAGTAAAGGTTACCTCCCTTGCCTTGCTAGGCATATGGGGAATATGGTTTTAGTGACCATATTTTTCTATGACAGCGGCACATTTTTGGGTGATGTGGTCGGTATCACGCCAGGTCGCCTTTACTTCCCAGAAGAATTTCTGGTACCCATTTTTAGAGGCTGGGTGAACCCTGGAGTCTTGTCAGTCCAAAAAATAAATCTGCCACTGCTGGGGATCAAACCCGGAACATTCTGGTCAGGAAGGCAGCGCACTAACCACTCAGCCACCGAACACATTTAGGTACAATGACGGTGATAAATACTACTTTCCTTCAACCTTGTACTGTCTGTAAAATTTGTTGAGACAATCATTCTTGGAACACACTTACTGGTCATGAAGCGTACACAGCAGAATTGTATGGAGATCATGTGTGATGAGTTTTGATTTCCACAACTTTTCAAGGCTTCTGAAAGACATTGCTGATTTAGCTATTCTGATTCTAATTTCTTTACTTGTATCCCCTTCTCGATCAATGTGACTTCCAAGATAGATAAAGTGATCGATCTCTTCTACTGGTTTGTTTTCCATGTATATTTTGTCATCTGTTGGAATTAAACTTTTCATTACTTTAGTCTTTTCATGATTGATCTCAAGCCCAATTTTGCTGGCTATTGATGATAGTTCATTTGCTAGAACAAAAATTCAGATAGGAGAAGGTGTATCTTAGACTACGCCCTATGGGCCAGCTACGGCTCGAAAGGTCAATAGATAGATATGTGTGATGGCCGCTACTGCGACTCAGAAACGTCCATTTTGAGCTGCGCCTCGGTATCACTGCAAACAAATTAAAATCCATAATTGCTCAACCGCCCGTGCCAGTGGAATCATCTGAATTATTAACTCATCTCCCAAACAAAGAAAGGTAGCTGTAGTCCCTATCATAGCAGTCTCAGCACATGCCAATTATACAGTTTAATATGTCGGAGCAGCGTCTCACAGCAACAGAGCTGGAAGTTGTCAGCAATACACAGCTGATGGAGGGAGCCGCTCAGTGGTTAGTGACCTGGACTACAAAGGACAAGTGGTAGGGTTTGATCCCAACCGACAGCTTCCGCGTTCACCCAGCCTTAAATGGGTACCGGATTTTTTTTCTGGGAAAGTAAAGCGGCACTGGCGTAATACCGACCACATTACCCCAAAAATCATGTACTGAAGGTGTGTAAAATTTATGGTCACTATAACCATATTCCCTATAGTGACGGGGGCTCTTTATTTATTTTTTTTTTTACAGCTGATCGATTATACAGTCTCATCATCATTGTGTGCCTTCTCCGCAACGAAGGTTGGCTACCATGGAACGCTATTCTACTCTGTTTCTTGCTTTGATGGTGCAGGCTGACATAGATTGACTTGTCCATCTTTTGATGTTACTCGTCCATGTTAGTCTTGGTCTGCCTCTGCCTCTTTTACCTTGTTTTTTTCCTTCCAATATTACTTTTAGTAAGCTGTTGTGTCTTTTAACATGCCCCAAAAATTTCATTTGTCTTGTCTTAATTGTATTTAGTAGTTCTCTTTTTATTTTCAGTTGTTTTAAAACTTCATCGTTTGTTATCTTTTCTTTCCATCCAATTCTACCTATTCTTCTATAAATCCACATTTCAAAGGCTTCAATTTTCTGTTATGTTTTCTTGTCAAATGTCCTTTTCTGCACCATACAGGAATATTGAGAAGATGTAACATTTTGCCAATACACATTTATACAGTCTAATGGGTACATTTCTAGACAAAAGTTTTTATGAGCCTAAAAATGCAGTTTTGCTGAATGCACCACTGAGCAGATATGGGGATGTCCCGTCGGCTGTGAAGCCATCCCAGTCTAAAGTCTTCTGTTAAATAGTTCAAACATACACACACATGAACTGTACTGTATATATTATATAGCATCATTATCAGGTTGCATGTCCATTGCAGAATGTTGTACTCATCATAGCACGTCTGAAAGAATCCGTCTCTAGCCAGATCTCCCACAGAACGTTGCATTCACCACAGCTCGATGCATTCACCACAGTCCTATGCATTCACCACAGCCTGTCTGAAATAATCTCTGTCTCTAGCCAAATGTCCCACATAATATTGCATTCACCTCAGTCCGATGCATTGACCACATTCCGATACTTTCACCACAGCCTGTCTGAAAAAATCTCTGTCTCTAGCCAGATCTCCCACATAACATTGCATTCACCACAGCCTGTCTGAAAGAATCTCTGTCTCTAGCCAGATCTCCCACAAAATGTTGCATTCACCACAGCTTGTCTGAAAGAATCTCTGTCTCTAGCCAAATGTTCCACATAACATTGCATTCACCACAGCCTGTCTAAAAGAATCTCTGTCTCTAGCTGTAGCCGAAATTTACAATCTTTATATATGATGATCGAATGATCCGATGATGTAACGATGGAACTTGATAACTGACGATGGACTTTTACGTATTCGGTCAGTTCTCTGTATGGGGTTGACAACTGTTCTTGCAGTTCTTTCATCGCTTATTAATCACTTCGACACGTCCCACAAGTTTAACAGTTTCCGCCGCGTTAAGGGGTCACCCTGCTTCCCTATCAGCTGTTACTGCGCTGCTCTCTTAACTTCCTCGTGCTGACCACTTTCTCTGGGCTAACTGGAAGCTCGCTTCAGCCTTGACCTGGCTAGTAGCCGTAGTACTTCTGTCTTTGTTATTATTGTTATTATTATTGCATTATGCTTATTGTGCCGTGACAACTTCACTGGTGTTGAGATTCTTCCTATATGGATTACGCTAAGCAAGATATTGCAACTGCTGAACACATAACACGCCATGTGTAAGAAATTAGCTGGATTTTAATTTCACCCACTATCGGGGCACCAACACTGCACACGTGACATAGCATGTCAATCGCACTTGAATGATGCGCACTTATACAAATTCTCTAATCTACCACCCTATCACTTGCCCCTGACGCTCTATGTTCATTTACACTCGCAACTAATTTGTTTTTGAACTGTTCCCATCGAACAGTTCTCCCTATTCTAGCTATCTTCTATCGGCCCTACTCTGTCACGTTACTACTGTTACGAACCGTCTTAGTTCCGGTTTTCTCACTACCTTGTCCGACTAAACTGTTCCTTACGTTACATCCCTGCATCAGTCTCAGCATCTCTGCCTAACGTGACTTTCTGCCGGTCTAATTTCTCTGAAGTGCTCTAACTTGTTTCCTAGTACACAACTATTCTACGTTTATTGGACTATGGCAGCCCCTATGGGCCGACCAACACTTGGTCACCCGTCGCTACCTAAGCGTGACTTTCTGCCGGTCTCATTCCTCTCAAGTGCTCCCGATCCTTTGTGTTTTCTCCTTAAATCTGGACTTTCTCATCCAATCATAATCACTTCCTCTCCGTCCTAACCAATCTTCTTCAACTGCCCACTCTTTTTCTGATCATAACTTTCACGCCTCCCACATGAACTTAATATCCTCGTGAACTTCGTCTCACTGTCTCGTCTTTTTTCCCATGACCTTGACTTATCGTTTCTTTGTTTACTAACCAACTTCTCCACTCCTCTCCCCTCTACATAGCCAGATCTCCCACAGAATGCTGCATTCACTACAGCCTGTCTGAAATAATCTGTCTCTAACTAGATCTCCCACAGAATGTTGCATTCACTACAGCCTGCCCGAAAGAATCTCTGTCTCTAGCCAGATCTCCCACAGAATGTTGCATTCACTACAGCCTGTCTGAAAGAATCTTTGTCTCTAGCTAGATCTCATACTGCTTCTCTTGTCCTATTCAAGCTCTCCTTGATATCATGAAACCACTTTTTTCTTGATCTGCCCCTGATGCGTCGCCCAGAAACCATTCCTTCCATTATTGTTCTTTCTAGCCCATTATGTCTTTTGAGGTGGCCACAGTATTTTAATTCTCTCTGTAGAACGGTGTTAAATACAATACAAACAAGACAAATGAAATTTTTGGGGCATGCTAAAAGACGCTACAGACTACTAAAAGTAATATTGGAAGGGAAAATACAAGGTAATAGAGGCAGTGGCAGACCAAGACTAATGTGGACGAGTAACATAAAATGATGGACAAGTCAACCTATGACAACATACACCATAAAAGCAAGAAACAGAGCAGAATGGTGCTCCATGGTAGCCAACCATCGATGCGGAGACGGCATTCAATGATGATAAGAATGGCGTTTATAAACCATCTCCTTTTAATATTTAAAACTAATTATATGTCTTCAATGCTCTTATTCAGTATCCAAGGTATTTTAAGGATTTTTGTGTGGCGTTTTGTTTTGAATGTACCAAATTTCATCTCTGTTCATTGCGAGATTATCCATGATTTGCAACCATGTATAAGGGAGATGCATCCCCTCAGTAATTTTAATTGCACTGCATTGCAGGTATTGTGTCGTGTGTTCCTCCAAGTTGTAACCAAGTATTCCAACTTTACTCTTTTCATGATGTGCCCAAAAGATATTGATTGTTGTTTCTTTATGAATTTTTTTTTAGTAGCTCCCTTTTTGTGTTGGCCTCTTTAAGCATTTTATCGTTGTTCTTTTCAGCTGTCAGGGAACTCTCAACACTCTTCTGAGAAATCACATCTCTTGAAATTCTAATTAATGTTAATGGGTGCCTCTGTGGTTAAGTAGTTAGTTTGCTAGCTTCCTGGTCAGGAGATCCTGGTTCGATTCCCAGAAGTGGTGGATTTTCCTGGCAACACCCAGAACATAGCAAAATGTTGAAGACCTATGCTCCCTGTGGGTGTAATGGATGCTTGCGCAGAATAAAAGGATGGAAATGGCAGGACAAAATCACTAACATAGAATTATGGAAATGTACCAGTCAAATACCAGTGGATAAACAATGGCGCTGGAGAGAACACAGTGGGAAAGCTAACTGAGAGTATTACACAACAGCCCCTTTTTTGGAATCCCCAGGAAGAAAGACAAAGAGGAAAACCATATATTCTTGGATAAGACAGATGGAAGCAGAGATGAAGATAACAGGAAAGACATGGAATGATCTTAAAAGAATGGCAAGAAACAAAACGGCTTGGAATGTGTTTGTTGAAGACCTGTGCTCCACAGGGAGCTGAAAGTGTTTGTTGAAGACCTATGCTCCACAGGGAGCTGAAAGTATTTGTTGAAGACCTATGCTCCACAGGGAGCTGAAAGGTAAAAGAGTAAAATTTAGCGACAGGAAAGTGTGTCGTGGGTGCCACGTTAGACACAGCTCTTTCATGTTTCACCAGTGTCTCTTAAATGGTCTCCGGTGGGCCACAGAATTCTTCAAAGGGGTCACAAGTAAAATTAGCACTGTTGGGGGTGCCACAATAGCGAGACTAGGTAGTCATGTACAAGTTTGTAGAATACAACACTCAGATGCCACTCAATGAATTGTTTCCTTTGCGGCACCTATAAATAAATCATACCTCAGAAGTATTTGGTGGACTTCAAAAGTAACCATCCTTGAATTAATGTGATTAAAATCGTCATATAAGAATCTTACATATATCTGGGCAGTAATATAGATAAAGAGGGAGGAACAGAAAATGATACCAAAATAAGGACATCAAAAGCAAGAGGAGCTTTCATTGCACGGGGAAACATATGGAAATCCAAAGAAATTAGGTTAAATACAAAAATAAAAATTTTCTACTCAAATGTTAAGGCGGTCCTATTATATGGCTGTGAAACATTGAGAACAACAAAATTGACAATTACGAAGATACAGACTTTCATTAACGGATGTTTACGCAGGATAAAAGGATGGAAATGGCAGGACAAAATCACTAACATAGAATTATGGAAATGTACCAGTCAAACACCAGTGGATAAAGAGATACAGCGAAGACGATGGCGCTGGATAGGACACACACTGCGGAAGCCAACTGGGAGTATTACACAACAGGCCCTTTTTTGGAATCCCCAGGGGAAAAGACAAAGAGGAAGACCAAGGAATTCTTGGAGAAGACAGATAGAAGCAGAGATGAAGATGATGGGGAAGACATGGAATGATTTTAAAATAATGACACAAAAAAACAGAACGGCTTGGAAAGTGTTTGTTGAAGACCTATGCTCCACTGGGAGCTAAAAAGGTAGAAGAAGAAGAAAATCATCATATATTTCTAGGTAAATGTTCTGTGCATATTCTATTTATCTATCTACTGACCTTTCGAGCTGTAGCCAGCCCATAGGGCATAGATCAAGATACTCTTTCTCTTATCTAATTTTTTATTCTAGCAGTTTTCAATCCTTCTAAAGATATTTTATCAAATCTCGCCATTTGTCTCTGTTCTGTGCAAGCAACTCTATCTCATTGAGGGAGCCGATTCCTGCTGCTCTTGCCGCTCTGATCAATTATCATTTCAGTGTCTCTCCTGGTTGGCCTCTTTTCCTCTTACCTGTTGTTTCCCACATGAGGGCTTGCTTTGTTATTCGGTTATTGTCTCTCCTCATCACTGTGTTTATTACAAATATATAATTTGCCCAAAAAAATGATAGATATCCTTTTCATAGAAGGGCAAAGGGGGCACAATGATAGAACGAAGGTTAAGAAACACTGTTCCAAATGATATTTAATGATCACTAAATCTAAAACATACCTGCATATTCGTATATATTTTCTGTAAAGTTGAGGAACAACCCAATCAAAATGTCCTCCCACTTCCTCAGAACAGTAAGTAGCCAGCGTCTTGAAATCGCTTGGTGGAAGAAACAACCAAAGTATGGCTACATTTGCTGTGAAGAAAGAGAGCAGAGCGTGTCTTGGCATAGCTTACCTCGTGACAGACAAATCTTCTTCTTCTACCTTTCAGCTCCCTGTGGAGCATAGGTCTTCAACAAACACTTTCCAAGTCATTCTGTTTCTTGCCATTCTTTTAAGATCATTCCATGTCTTCCCCGCCATCTTCATCTCTGCTTCTGTCTGTCTTCTCCAAGAATTTCTTAGTCTTTCTCTTTGTCTTTTCCCCTGGGGATTCCAAAAAAGGGCCTGTTGTGTAATACTCCCAGTTGGCTTCCGTAGTGTGTGTCCTATCCAGCGTCATCGTCTTCGCTGTATCTCTTTATCCACTAGTATTTGACTGGTACATTTCCATAATTCTATGTTAGTGATTTTGTCCTGCCATTTCCATCCTTTTATTCTGCGTAATCATCCACTAATGAAAGTTTGTATCTTCATGATTGCCAATTTGTTGTTCTCCATGTTTCACAGCCGTATAATAGGACTGACTTAACATTGGAGTTGAAAATTTTAATTTTTGTATTTAACCTATATTCTTTGGACTTCCATATGTTTCCCAGTGCAACAAAAGCTCCTCTTGCTTTTGATATCCTTATTTTGGTATCATTTTCTGTTCCTCCCTCTTTATGTTCGGAAACAATCGAATCAAATTTTCCTCCCACTTGCTCGGAACAGTAAGTACCCAGCGTTTTCAAATGGCTTGGTGGAAGAAACAACCAAAGTATTGCTACATTTGCTTTGAAGAAAGAGAACAAACTACAGAGCGTGTCTAGGCTTACCTCGTGACAGACACATACAAAGGATAAATACATTGGTTGCCTTAGAGAAAACAATTAATGTAGTGTCGTGTCATTACTTACTGGGAAACGTTAAGTTTCTTGTTCATGAGAAATCAAAGTAATTATTTAATTCAATTATTTTTTTTTATGTTTGTTTCTTACTTGATTGCTCTTTACCCTGGTTATTTGATAGAATTTTTGTGAATGATTGATTCTTTTATTGATGATTTGATTGATTAATTTTTTACTTGATTTATTATTCTATTTTTTTTTTAATTTTTGTATAAGCAGCATTTTCCTATTACTAGGTCCTGCTGTGGGGAATTGTAGGATCGGAGAACAAATGCTGCTAGTCTTGTGTAGTCGCCACAAGATGTTCGGGTCTGAGTAATTGTAGGATCGGAGAACAAATGCTGCTTGTCTTGTGTAGTCGCTACAAGATGTTCAGGTCTGAGTAATTGTAGGATCGGAGAACAAATGCTGCTTGTCTTGTGTAGTCGCCACAAGATGTTCGGGTCTGAGTAATTGTAGGATCGGAGAACAAAGGCTGCTTGTCTTGTGTAGTCGCCACAAGATGTTCAGGTCTGAGTAATTGTAGGATCGGAGAACAAAGGCTGCTTGTCTTGTGTAGTCGCCACAAGATGTTCGGGTCTGAGTAATTGTAGGATCGGAGAACAAAGGCTGCTTGTCTTGTGTGGTCGCTACAAGATGTTCGGGTCTGAGTAACTGTAGGATCGGAGAACAAAGGCCGCTTGTCTTGTGTAGTCGCCACAAGATGTTCAGGTCTAAGTTTATATTTCACCCCTGACCGAAAAAACATTTGACCCTACCAGGATTTGAACCCGCGTTTTCCTGATTTGAAACCCAACAAGTTATCGATTTGGCCACCCGCTCTCCTATTCTATTACTGTATTTATTCTTTTCCTAATTATTTGATACAATTTTAAAAATAATTACTTCTTTTAGTTGATTACTGCATTTATTCTTCAGGTCATTACTGATCAATTTAAAAAACAAATATCTTATTTCATTCTTCTTCCTCTATCCTTCCTCTGCTGCCGTTGGTGTCGAGGGGATATACAATCTGCGATTCTTTGCTCTTCTGTTGGCCTCTTCTGGTGTTATCCCTCCTAGTGACTCTAGTATTCCCTTTATCCATCTCTTTCTCGGTCTTCCTTTAATCTGGCATTTCCGTAGCGTTTGTTTATGCATCTTTGAGTCATTGTTAGTTCTTTTTGTCTTGTTATGTGACCGAACCAATTTATCTGTTGTTTCTTTATGTATTCGATGGCTGGTTCAATTTCGAGTTTCTTCCTCAGGTCAGTGTTTCTTACTCTGTCCCTTAAGCTGTTTCCTGTCATTCTTCTGACACATTTCATTTCGGTGGTCGTTATCTTTCTTATTGTTCTAGAGTCCAGCGTCCAGTTGACGATAGCAGTACTGATAGCACAGAGTTGGTAGAAAAATTGATTTGTATATTGCCCTTTTTGCTTCCGTAGTTATTGCTTTGTTTTTCAACAGTGTTGATACTTGGCCTATAACTCGGCATGCTTTGTTACACCTTATATCTATCTCGGTCTCTTGGTTATTGTCTTGTGTTAACGTGCTATCCAGATATTTAAAATTGTCTACTTGCTTCACTGGTTATTTCATTTTATACTTTACATATTTTATTGATTGCCGGATTTAATTTTCTTATCGGTTTTTTTTATTGATTGCTTGTTCAGTTCATTATATTGATTGCTTGACTGAATGTCTTTATTTGTCACCTGATTTATTCCTTTTATTAATTACTGGATCATTTTATTTTACTTATTACTTTACTGATTCTTGACATAGATAAAGCACAAGTTGTAAAGTTGTTACTGTGACTACCTACTAGTAAAAGATAAAGTAAAAGTAAAGTACCCCCATCACACCAAGTGTCGTATAGGGAATATGGTGTTAGTGATCATAAATTTTACAGACCTTCAGCACATGATTTTTGGGGTAATGTGGTCGGTATTACGCCCGTGCCGCTTTACTTTCCCAGAAAAAAATCCGGTTCCCATTTACGGCTGGGTGAACCATGGAAGCCGTCGATTGGGATCGAACCCTACCTCTTGTCCTCTGTAGTCCAGTTCACTAACCACTGAGCTATCGCGGCTCCTCACTAGTTAAAATGCTCAGGATAAATTGGAAATTGTTACCAACAATTTCAGCGAGGAGTGAATGTAATAAATGAAAACAATAAATAACAACAATAAATAATTAACAATAAATAATTAACAATAAATAATTAACAATAAATAATTAACAATAAATAACAGGTCATGTCCTATAGCAGCGCTTGACTATAGGGGAAGGAGGGTGCAACGGGAATATGAGTACGTGTGTAGTAGACAGGTAGGTTGTTAGACAGGTAGGAAGTGGGTAGACATGTAGATGGGTAGACAGGTAAGTTGTTAGACAGGTAGGAAGTGGGTAGACATGTAGATAAGTAGACAGGTAGGTTGTTAGACAGGTAGGAAGTGGGTAGACATGTAGATAAGTAGACAGGTAAGTTGTTAGACAGGTAGGTAGTGGGTAGACATGTAGATAAGTAGACAGGTAGGTTGTTAGACAGGTAGGAAGTGGGTAGACATGTAGATAAGTAGACAGGTAAGTTGTTAGACAGGTAGGTAGTGGGTAGACATGTAGATAAGTAGACAGGTAGGTTGTTAGACAGGTAGGATGTAGGTATACTGGTAGGTGGGTAGACAGGTAGGTGGGTTAGACACTTGGCTGGGTACACAGGTAAAGGCAAGACAGATAGGCAGATAAGTAGATACATATATGTATGTAGTGTGTATGTATGTATGTATGTATTTATGTATGTATATTTCTATGTGTATTTATGTATGCATGTCTGTACGAGCATTTATAATATTTATATATTCATATTTATACAAATGTATATACTCATGTGTGTGTGTGTGTGTGTGTGTAAAGTAAAGGTAAAGTACGAGACTTGAACCAGCGTCTTAGCACGCGAGTTTACACCCATATGTGCTCGGCACCTATCTAGAAATGTTCTGATATTTCTGTATAGTGTAGCCTCAAGCATTGAAACTCAGATGCGAAGAGACAATCCTCACCTTCCCAGGGTAATACCCTGGTACCCATTTCTGCCAACGGCTGGGTCGACCGTGGGGGTATTTTTTTTTCTAACCACGAGTACAATTCACACTGCTCCCAGCGGGAATCGAACACGCGTTGTCCGAACGTCGGTAGTCCAGTCGGGTGGTTTTCCCAACTAGGCTACCGAGGCCCCCAAAGTGTGTGTGTGTGTGTTTTTACATATATATGTATGTCGGTAGACAGACACAAACGAAGACAGTTGGGCAAGTATATTCTTGATTAATTGATATTGAATTGAAAAGGACTGTAAATGCAAACCTAGTAGAGACAACTGTGATTTACGCAGGTTCATTGTCCAGCAAACACATCTGCAGAGAGAAACGCACACAAACAAATAAATCACATGTTGTTCATTCAATAATAAATCATTAGTTTATTTCACAGTCCTTAAACAACAAATCATTATCATCGAGTGCCGTCTCCGCATCGAAGGTTGGCTACCTTGGATCGCCATTCTACTCTGTCTCTTGCTTTGATGGCGCAGGTTGTCATAGACTGACTTCTCCATCTTTTGATGTTACTCGCCCATGTTAGTCTTGGTCTGCCTCTGCCTCTTTTACCTTGTATTTTCCCCTTCCAATATTACTTTAAGTAGGTTGTTGTTAATTTTAACGCGCCCCCAAAGATTTCAAATGTCTTGTCTTAATTGGATTTAGTAGTTCTCTTTTATTTGTAGTTGTTTTATAACAACAAATAATGTTGGTTAACTTTGCTGCAAGAATCCATGCTCTCCTGTCTAGCAACAAAACGTCATCAAGTTTGTGGGCAGGGTAGCTAGAGCATAATCTACCATCATAGATAAAGGTTTTTATAGTATAATGGTCGTTGATAGCAGTTTTTATAGTATCATGGTCGTTGATAGCAGTTTTTATAGTATCGTGGTCGTTGATAGCAGTTTTTATAGTATCGTGGTCATTGATAGCAGTTTTTATAGTATCGTGGTCGTTGATAGCAGTTTTTATAGTATCGTGGTCGTTGATAGCAGTTTTTATAGTATCGTGGTCGTTGATAGCAGTTTTTATAGTATCGTGGTCGTTGATAGCAGTTTTTATAGTATCGTGGTCGTTGATAGCAGTTTTTATAGTATCGTGGTCGTTCATAGCAGTTCTTATAGTATCATGGTCGTTGATAGCAGTTTTTATAGAATCATGGTCGTTGATAGCAGTTTTATAGTATCATGGTCGTTGATAGCAGTTTTTATAGTATCATGGTCGTTGATAGCAGTTTTTATAGTATCATGGTCGTTGATAGCAGTTTTTATAGTATCATGGTCGTTGATAGCAGTTTTTATAGTATCATGGTCGTTGATAGCAGTTTTTATAGTATCATGGTCGTTGATAGCAGTTTTTATAGTATCATGGTCGTTGATCACATTTTAAAGTATTATGGTCGTTGATAGCAGTTTTTATAGAATCATGGTCGCTGATAGCAGTTTTTATAGTATCATGGTCGTTGATCACATTTTAAAGTATTATGGTCGTTGATAGCAGTTTTTATAGAATCATGGTCGTTGATCACATTTTAAAGTATCATGGTCGTTGATAAAAGTTTTTATAGTATCATGGTCGTTGATAGCAGTTTTTATAGTATCGTGGTCGTTGATAGCAGTTTTTATAGTATCGTGGTCGTTTATAGTATCGTGGTCGTTTATAGTATCGTGGTCGTTTATAGCAGTTTTTATAGTATCGTGGTCGTTGATAGCAGTTTTTATAGTATCGTGGTCGTTGATAGCAGTTTTTATAGTATCGTGGTCGTTGATAGCAGTTTTTATAGAATCATGGTCGTTGATAGCAGTTTTTATAGTATCATGGTCATTGATAGCAGTTTTTATAGTATCATGGTCGTTGATAGCAGTTTTTATAGAATCATGGTCGTTGATAGCAGTTTTTATAGTATCATGGTCGTTGATAGCAGTTTTTATAGTATCATGGTCGTTGATAGCAGTTTTTATAGTATCATGGTCGTTGATAGCAGTTTTTATAGTATCATGGTCGTTGATAGCAGTTTTTATAGTATCATGGTCGTTGATAGCAGTTTTTATAGTATCATGGTCGTTGATAGCAGTTTTTATAGTATCATGGTCGTTGATAGCAGTTTTTATAGTATCATGGTCGTTGATCACATTTTAAAGTATTATGGTCGTTGATAGCAGTTTTTATAGAATCATGGTCGCTGATAGCAGTTTTTATAGTATCATGGTCATTGATCACATTTTAAAGTATTATGGTCGTTGATAGCAGTTTTTATAGAATCATGGTCATTGATCACATTTTAAAGTATTATGGTCGTTGATAGCAGTTTTTATAGTATCATGGTCGTTGATAGCAGTTTTTATAGTATCGTGGTCGTTGATAGCAGTTTTTATAGTATCGTGGTCGTTGATAGCAGTTTTTATAGTATCGTGGTCGTTGATAGCAGTTTTTATAGTATCGTGGTCGTTGATAGCAGTTTTTATAGTATCGTGGTCGTTGATAGCAGTTTTTATAGTATCGTGGTCGTTGATAGCAGTTTTTATAGTATCATGGTCGTTGATAGCAGTTTTTATAGTATCATGGTCGTTAAAGCAGTTTTTATAGTATCATGGTTGTTGATAGCAGTTTTTATAGTATCATGGTCGTTGATAGCAGTTTCTATAGGATCATTGTCGTTGATAGCATTTTTTATAGTATCATGGTCGTTGATTGCAGTTTTTATAGTATCATGGTCGTTGATAGCAGTTTTTATAGTATCATGGTCGTTGATAGCAGTTTTTATAGTATCATGGTCGTTGATCACATTTTAAAGTATTATGGTCGTTGATAGCAGTTTTTATAGAATCATGGTCGCTGATAGCAGTTTTTATAGTATCGTGGTCGTTGATCACATTTTAAAGTATTATGGTCGTTGATAGCAGTTTTTATAGAATCATGATCGTTGATCACATTTTAAAGTATCATGGTCGTTGATTGCAGTTTTTATAGTATCATGGTCGTTGATAGCAGTTTTTATAGTATCATGGTCGTTGATAGCAGTTTTTATAGAATCATGGTCGTTGAAAGCAGTTTTTATAGTATCATGGTCGTTGATAGCAGTTTTTATAGTATCATGGTCGTTGATAGCAGTTTTTATAGTATCATGGTCGTTGATAGCAGTTTTTATAGTGTCATGGTCGTTGATCACATTTTAAAGTATTATGATCGTTGATAGCAGTTTTTATAGAATCATGGTCGTTGATCACATTTTAAAGTATTATGATCGTTGATAGCAGTTTTTATAGTATCATGGTCGTTGATCACATTTTAAAGTATTATGATCATTGATAGCAGTTTTTATAGAATTATGCTCGTTGATCACATTTTAAAGTATTATGATCGTTGATAGCAGTTTTTATAGTATCGTGGTTGTTGATCTGTTTTTGTAGTATCACGGTCTTTGATCAAATTTTTAATAGTATAATGGTCATTGATCAGTTTTTATAGTATCACTGTCCTTGATTAGTTTTTATAGTATCACTGTCCTTGATTACAGTTGTTATAGTATCACTGTCCTTGATTACAGTTTTTATAGTATCACTGTCCTTGATTACAGTTTTTATAGTATCACTGTCCTTGACTACAGTTTTTATAGTATCACTGTCCTTGATTACAGTTGTTATAGTATCACTGTCCTTGATTACAGTTGTTATAGTATCACTGTCCTTGATTACAGTTTTTATAGTATCACTGTCCTTGATTACACTTTTTATAGTATCACTGTCCTTGACTACAGTTTTTATAGTATCACTGTCCTTGATTACAGTTGTTATAGTATCACTGTCCTTGATTACAGTTTTTATAGTATCACTGTCCTTGATTAGTTTTTATAGTATCACTGTCCTTGATTACAGTTGTTATAGTATCACTGTCCTTGATTACAGTTTTTATAGTATCACTGTCCTTGATTACAGTTGTTATAGTATCACTGTCCTTGATTACAGTTTTTATAGTATCACTGTCCTTGATTACAGTTTTTATAGTATCACTGTCCTTGATTACAGTTGTTATAGTATCACTGTCCTTGATTACAGTTTTTATAGTATCACTGTCCTTGATAACAGTTTTTATAGTATCACTGTCCTTGATAACAGTTTTTATAGTATCACTGTCCTTGATTACAGTTTTTATAGTATCACTGTCCTTGATTACAGTTTTTATAGTATCACTGTCCTTGATTACAGTTTCTCTACCATCCATCCCTATTCTTGGACATTTTCTCTACTTCTCTCCAGTCTAGCCTACAGACAAGGTCTCTCCATCCATCCCTATTCTTTGACATTTTCTCTACTTCTCTTCAGTCTAGCCTACAGACAAGGTCTCTCCATCCATCCCTATTCTTGGACATTTTCTCTACTTCTCTCCAGTCTAGACCACAGACAAGGTCTCCCCATCCATCCCTATTCTTGGACATTTTCTCTACTTCTCTCCAGTCTAGCCTACAGACAAGGTCTCTCCATCCATCCCTATTCTTGGACATTTTCTCTACTTCTCTCCAGTCTAGACCACAGACAAGGTCTCTCAATCCATCCCTATTCTTGGACATTTTCTCTACTTCTCTCCAGTCTAGACCACAGACTAGGTCTCTCCATCCATCCCTATTCTTGGACATTTTCTCTACTTCTCTCCAGTCTAGGCCACAGACAAGGTCTCTCCATCCATCCCTATTCTTGGACATTTTCTCTACTTATCTCCAGTCTAGGTCGATGCTTTCAAGACTCTCCATGGCTTTTCTTCTCTTCTCCATGCATACCTGTAAGTTCCCGGCTTTCTTTTCACCTATGTTCTACTTTTTCTTTTTTTGTCGCATTTGCCAACTTTCACCTCTGATGAAGTCCCTAGAGATTAGGAACTGAATTTTGCATGTTAGTCAGTTTTTTCCCTGGCAGCCATGTGCTCTGAGGGGTCCCTCACAGCACAGGCAGATAACTCCATCTTCGAAGGTACTCATATTTTTTCAACCAATAAGTTACTGACGTTTCAAGCTGGGCCTCACTGCTGAGGAGAGGGGGGTGGTTGCCGCAGATAGAAATCATAAATAAAAGTCCCACCTGGTGCAGCAGGCATTTGAGCTCACAACCTCTTTATCTCAAAACAAGCATCTTGCCTCAAAACCAACTATTCCCCCACCCGTGGATTCCATGACAGTACCTTTCTTGCTATGTTGGCAACTTGTTTCTGTTATCAATGTTCCTCTTACTGTCTTTCAATCTCTTCTGTTTTTCCTTTTTACTGCTTTTCCATTTGAGGGCCTGCTTCATTGTTTCTTTTTTTAACCACAAACTGAGACTACAAATATAATGTGGGATTCCCATATCCGCTCTGCCACCCATTCCAGCAACCATTGAAGTGTTTGTCTACTGATTGTTCCTGTCCTGCATTCATTGATTGATAGACAGATGCATCAAGATGTATAGAGATGCGAAGCTGCTGTATAGCTGATGATAATCATGAAATTTTTTTTTTAAAAAAGGAGAAAGTAGTGTGGTGACAGCTTTACAAAGGTGAAAAACAAAACAATCTTAGAATGAAGTTTCAGCCGAAAGATGTCCAGCAGAAACAACAAACCACAGGACAAAAATATAGAAGGATATACACAGAAATCTAACTACATGGCGGTATTAAGCTAGACTCTCAAAAAACGGAAATAAGTCACTTCCTTGAGGCTCAGATCTTGGTATATCTTGATGTGTATCAGTGTTAGTCATGCCTCGTATCACTGAAGGGCAATTCTGTGTTGGTCACATTTCCTATCTTTGTGTGTGCATGTCTGTGTTAGTCACCTCTAGTGACTCGGGCAGATGGTGCTCATAAACCTGGGAGGGCCGACCATCTAAGGGCAGAATCCCCCTACAGAAAAGATCATCTGCTGCCTTGCAGGAAGTTTGGGGACAATGAAAGGCTAAGGAATGCAAACCTGAATAAAATGCTGGCTGAAATCGGATGCACTGGGCCACTGGCGCAGAACACAGTGCAACGTTTTAACGGGTGTTCAATCAGAGTGGATCTGGCAGACTCTAATTGTGATGTTCTGCCTGTTGGGGCGATCAACACACTTAACCTGACAGCTGACTTCATGTGAGGGTCTGGAATCCTACTCTGATTGAGTCCTGATCGCAGAGTGAGAGAGAGAGAGAGAGAGAGAGAGATCTTGGTCAGCCACAGAGCTTGGTCAGTCACAGAGCATGGTCAGTCACAGAGATTGGTCAGGTAACGATTGGATTGAAATTGGTATGTCCGGCCAATCAGGCGGGACCAAGGTGTGAAAAAAACAGTAAGACAGGAAGGGTTCTAAAAATATGTGGAGGTGGGTACAAGATCCCAGCCTTTACTATCACTGGAAACGTTTCTATGAGTAGATTCCCAATAAGTAAATCCACATGGAAAAAATAAACATAAAACCCTGTGTACGTCTGTAACTATGGGTGTGCACACCAAAAAAAGATGTGTATGAAACACTTGCGTACCTACTACATTGATTGACCATGTGGCATTCTGTGTGCATGTTGTTTGTTTGTTCCTGCTGAAGGCCTATTGGGCCGAAACATCGTTCAAATCTGTGTCGTCTACTAATCACATAAAGCTTTTACCATACCATTTTTTCTATTTTTTTTTTCAATTTTTCCTTGCATTCTATGCCAATGAGGATGCTTTTCTTACTTTCGCCCCTCGTGGCGCCCCCAACATTCTTTTGACATGTGACATCTGGGGGTGGAGAGTAGGGGTGTGTTAATACTCTACCTGGAATATATGGCTCCCGATCACAGGCCATACAAGGGAGGTAACAAAGAGACTATGAACTAACGGCAGTTCCAGAGGAAGAAGATGTGGCAACAAACTCTACAACTGCATCAAATAATAAAGATTCAGGTTTCTAGACACATGAGAGCTAGCTAGACCAATGAATCTCCCTTGGTAATCATCAGGATAGAGGGAGATCAAAGAAAAAGATTGCAAAAATGGAAATTTAAGTAGGAAGAAGAAAAAAAAGAAGATGAAATAGAGGTAGTGAAAAGTGAAGAAGAAGAGAAAGAAGGAAGAGAAAATAAAGAAGATAAAAATGATGAAAAAGAGGTAGTGAAAGATGAGGAAGAGAAAGAAGGAAGAGGGAAAAGATGAAGAAAAGATAACAGTAAGAAGAAGAGGAGCATGAAGATAAAAAAAAACGATAACAGGAGGAGGAAGAAGAAGAGGAGGAAGATACTGAAAAGATAACACAAAGAAGAAGAAAGGGAGGGTAAAGAAAAGAAAACAGGAAGAAAGAGAAGAGAGGAAGATCAAGAAATGATAACAGGAAGAAGAAGAGGGTTAAGATAAAGAAAAAATAACATGAAGAAGAAGTGGGTTAAGATGAAGAAAAGATAACAGAAAGAAGAGGACACTGGAATCACAAAGTTACTTTACACTGTTTCTGTGGTAAAGAGACAAACCACCGAGCAGCAACATCAAGGACATTCGAAAGTGCTGTCAGAGTGTAAGGTCTTGAGGTAGTGAAAGATGAAGAGGAGAAATCAGGGAGAAGAAGAAACGATAAGGATGATGAAAAAGAGGTAGGGAAAAATGAAGAGGAAGAGAAAGAAGGAAGAAGAGGAGAAAAATGAAGAAAAGATAACAGGAAGAGGAAGGAGGATATAAAGAAAAGATAATAAGAAGAAGAAAGGGTGCAGGAGGATAAAGAACAGATAACAGGAGGAGGAAGAAGAAGAGGAGGAAGATACTGAAAAGATAATACAAAGAAGAAGAAAGGGAGGGTGAAGAAAAGGAAACAGGAAGAAAGAGAAGAGAGGAAGATGAAGAAATGATAACAGAAAGAAGAAGAGGGTTAAGATGAAGAAAAGATAATAGGGAGAAGAAAAGGGGGGGGGGGGCGATGTAGAAAAGATAACAGGAAGAGGGTTAAGAAGAAAAAAAATAACACAAAGAAGAAAAAAATGGAGGATGAAGAAAATATAATAGGAAGAAGAGCTTTAAGGTGAAAAAAAAAGATAACAGGAAGAAGTGGGTTAAGATATAGAAAATATATGAGGAAGAAGAAGAGGTTTAAGATCAAGAAAATATAACAGAAAGGCGTAGAGGGTTAAGATGAAGAAATGATAACAGAAAGAAGAGGAGGGGGAAATATAGAAAAGATAACAGGAAGAAGGGAGGAAAATATTGAAAAGATAACTGGAAGGAGAGGGCTAAGATGAAGAAAAGATAACAGGCAGAAGGGGTGGGTTAGATGAAGAAAAGATAATAGAAAGAGGGAGGGATATAGAAAAGATAACAGGAAGGAGAGGGTTAAGATGAAGAAAAGATAACAGAAAGAGGGAGGGATATAGAAAAGATAACAGGAAGGAGAGGGTTAAGATGAAGAAAAGATAACAGGCAAAAGGGGTGGGTTAAGATGAAGAAAAGATAACAGGAAGAAGGTGGGGGTTAAGATGAAGAAAAGATAACAGAAAGAAGGAGAGGGTTAAGATGAAGAAAAGATAACAGAGAGGAGATGGTTAAGATGAAGAAAAGATAACAGAAAGAAGGAGATGGTTAAGATGAAGAAAAGATAACAGAAAGAAGGAGATGGTTAAGATGAAGAAAAGATAACAGAAAGAAGGAGATGGTTAAGATGAATAAAAGATAACAGAAAGAAGGAGATGGTTAAGATGAAGAAAAGATAACAGAAAGAAGGAGATGGTTAAGATGAAGAAAAGATAACAGAAAGAAGGAGATGGTTAAGATGAAGAAAAGATAACAGAAAGAAGAAGACACTGGAATCACAAAATTACTTTACACTGTTTCTGTGATAAAGAGACAACAACAGCAGCAACGACAAGGGCGGACATTCGAACGTGCTGTCAGAGTGTAAGGTCTTGAGGGGGGAAAAAACAAGACACCAGGGTTGAAATGGTTCAAAATGTTAGTTAGTCTAAATGGATTTAAACGTATCGAAGATCGATTTAATAAAATAAACACACCACAACCAACAAAAATGAACTCGCAATGAAAGGTGGCAAGTGACAATCGTAAATACTGATCTCAGCTCTTCGTCCTAATTTTTAGTTGGATCCCACTTTTTCTTGATCTTGTGTGAGTTTAAAGTTGGTACATAGCATTTTGTACTTGAGAACGATTGCTGGATAATTGTATTTATGGAGTAAGATAAATATAAATGTGTTACCATTATGTTCACATCTTTGGAATGTATGTAATGTTTGAATTCAGAACGATTGATCTCAACTTGAATTTTGAATCTACAAGCCCCCTGGTGCAAGCTGACGGAAGTACGTCATCGAGACTTGTTGATCACATGACACGCAATAAATGTCTCCACTACAAAGATCATGAGAAAAGAAATGAATTCATGAACAAATATATTCATCAAGTACCATGCCTGCTGGCGTAGGTGATCATGTCTCTCCACAACTTTCGATCTCGACAGTTATTTATCATTTCAGTTGTTGACCTTCTGCCAAGCCATTCTCTTAAGCTGTCTGGTATCTTTTCTCTTTGCTTCCCTCTATCTCTTCGTCCCTCAATTTCCCAGCTGTTTCCTTCTTAATATATGACCAAATATGTATGTCTGATAGAGGTCAAAGCAAAAAGAGAGCTAATTTCCAATGTTAGGAAGAAACAATCATAATTTTTTGGCCATGTAATGAGAAGAGAACAACTGGAATATATTGTAACAACTAGAAATATTGAGGGACGAAGAGATAGAGGGAAGCAAAGAGAAAAAATACCAGACAGCTTAAGAGAATGGCTTGGCAGAAGGTCAACAACAGAAATGATAAATAACTGCCGAGATCGAAAGTTGTGGAGAGACATGATCACCTACGCCACTAGGCCCGGTACTTGATGATGATGTATGACTCTTTCTTCTTAATTTTGGATATTATCTGTAATATTGCATTGACCTCTTTCAGAACGTTTTCATTACTCTTCTTTGTTGTCCATGGTATTCTCAATATCATTTTGTAAAACCATAGTTCTACATGCTCCAGTGATTTTCTTGTCTGCTATCAATGATTCACATCCATATGTTAAAGCTGGTTCAACATAACATTTAAGAACTCTTTTTCCTGTTTCTATTGTCAAAAATAGATTGCACTGTATCTTCCTACTTTTGCCTCAGCTATTCTGTATCTCACCTCTGCAAATTCTCCTTCTTCTGTGATCATGGCTCATTCAGACTAGGATTCCGGACTTTCTAATGAAGGCATCTGTCTGTTTAAGTGATTCGCTTGCCCCGTATAGTTTATAGTTTCCAGGGAGGTGGCTGTGGACCACATTGTCCTTCTCAGTTCTGTATTAGGGGCAATCCTGTAGAACATGTTTTGTTGTTATGTTGTCCAGTGTACAGTGGCTTTGGCTGGTAGTTCCTATTTTCAGTTTGATGAACATGTGGTTTCTCATTCTGTTGTGGCCAGAGCGTGGGCGAAGTATGATGACTTGATCCCTCTTTGATTTACGTTAAATTCGGAATTGTTGGCAGAGACAGAATCATAAACAATAGCGATGTCCACCCCTGACATTGTCACATCAAAACATGACGTTGGTTGGCTATTATCTTTTGACCTCTAGAAATAAGAATCATGAAATGCGCTATTTACAGGAGGGCGAAATAAAGATTGACCAAGAAAAAGATGGTTTCAAGACATGACAGAAGAGGAACTTGGTGGTCTAGAGGTAAGATGTAGACCTCTAGTCAGGAAGGTCCCGATTTCGATCACCAAGATCGGTAAAAATCGAACCAGCGGTCTCTGGGTAGTGGGATCGATGTCTAGCCCTCTCTGGGTAGTGGGATCGATGTCTAGCCCTCTCTGGGTAGTGAGATCAATGTCTAGCCCTCTCTGGGTAGTGGGATCGATGTCTAGCCCTCTCTGGGTAGTGGGATCGATGTCTAGCCCTCTCTGGGTAGTGGGATCGATGTCTAGCCCTCTCTGGGTAGTGGGATCGATGTCTAGTCCTCTCTGGGTAGTGAGATCGATGTCTAGCCCTCTCTGGGTAGTGAGATCGATGTCTAGCCCTCTCTGGGTAGTGAGATCAATGTCTAGCCCTCTCTGGGTAGTGGGATCGATGTCTAGCCCTCTCTGGGTAGTGGGATCGATGTCTAGCCCTCTCTGGGTAGTGGGATCGATGTCTAGCCCTCTCTGGGTAGTGAGATCGATGTCTAGCCCTCTCTGGGTAGTGAGATCAATGTCTAGCCCTCTCTGGGTAGTGAGATCAATGTCTAGCCCTCTCTGGGTAGTGAGATCAATGTCTAGCCCTCTCTGGGTAGTGAGATCAATGCCTAGCCCTCTCTGGGTAGTGAGATCAATGTCTAGCCCTCTCTGGATAGTGGGATCGATGTCTAGCCCTCTCTGGTTAGTGAGATCAATGTCTAGCCCTCTCTGGGTAGCGAGATCCGATGTTCAGTCCTCTCTGGGTAGCGGGATATGATGTCTAGCCCTCTCTGGGTAGTGGGATCAATGTCTAGCCCTCTCTGGGTAGTGGGATCGATGTCTAGCCCTCTCTGGTTAGTGAGATCAATGTCTAACCCTCTCTGGGTAGCGAGATCCGATGTCCAGTCCTCTCTGGGTAGCGGGATACGATGTCTAGCCCTCTCTGGGTAGTGAGATCAATGTCTAGCCCTCTCTGGGTAGTGGGATAGATGTCTAGCCCTCTCTGGGTAGTGGGATCGATGTCTAGCCCTCTCTGGGTAGTGAGATCAATGTTTAGCCCTCTCTGGGTAGTGAGATCAATGTCTAGTCTTCTCTGGGTAGTGGGATACGATGTCTAGCCCTCCCTGGGTAGTGAGATCAATGTCCAGTCCTCTCTGGGTAGTGGGATCGATGTCTAGTCCTCTCTGGGTAGTGAGATCAATGTCTAACCCTCTCTGGGTAGCGAGATCCGATGTCCAGTCCTCTCTGGGTAGCGGGATACGATGTCTAGCCCTCTCTGGGTAGTGAGATCAATGTGTAGCCCTCTCTGGGTAGTGGGATAGATGTCTAGCCCTCTCTGGGTAGTGGGATCAATGTCTAGCCCTCTCTGGGTAGTGAGATCAATGTTTAGCCCTCTCTGGGTAGTGAGATCAATGTCCAGTCCTCTCTGGGTAGCGGGATACGATGTCTAGCCCTCTCTGGGTAGTGAGATCAATGTCTAGTCCTCTCTGGGTAGCGGGATACGATGTCTAGCCCTCTCTGGGTAGTGGGATCAATGTCTAGCCCTCTCTGGGTAGTGGGATCGATGTCTAGCCCTCTCTGGTTAGTGAGATCAATGTCTAACCCTCTCTGGGTAGCGAGATCCGATGTCCAGTCCTCTCTGGGTAGCGGGATACGATGTCTAGCCCTCTCTGGGTAGTGAGATCAATGTCTAGCCCTCTCTGGGTAGTGGGATAGATGTCTAGCCCTCTCTGGGTAGTGGGATAGATGTCTAGCCCTCTCTGGGTAGTGAGATCAATGTCTAGCCCTCTCTGGGTAGTGGGATAGATGTCTAGCCCTCTCTGGGTAGTGAGATCAATGTTTAGCCCTCTCTGGGTAGTGAGATCAATGTCCAGTCCTCTCTGGGTAGTGGGATACGATGTCTAGCCCTCTCTGGGTAGTGGGATCAATGTCTAGCCCTCTCTGGGTAGTGAGATCAATGTTTAGCCCTCTCTGGGTAGTGAGATCAATGTCCAGTCCTCTCTGGGTAGCGGGATACGATGTCTAGCCCTCTCTGGGTAGTGAGATCAATGTCTAGTCCTCTCTGGGTAGTGAGATCAATGTCTAGTCCTCTCTGGGTAGTGAGATCAATGTCTAGTCCTCTCTGGGTAGTGAGATCAATGTCTAGTCCTCTCTGGGTAGTGAGATCAATGTCTAGTCCTCTCTGGGTAGTGGGATAGATGTCTAGCCCTCTCTGGGTAGTGAGATCAATGTCCAGTCCTCTCTGGGTAGTGGGATAGATGTCTAGCCCTCTCTGGGTAGTGAGATCAATGTCTAGTCTTCTCTGGGTAGTGGGATAGATGTCTAGCCCTCTCTGGGTAGTGAGATCAATGTCTAGTCCTCTCTGGGTAGTGGGATCAATGTCTAGTCCTCTCTGGGTAGTGAGATCCGATGTCTAGCCGTCTCTGGGTAGTGGGGTGGATGTCCAACCCTCTCTGGGTAGTGGGGTAGATGTCAAGACCTCTCTGAGAAGTGAGGTCCGATGTCTAGCCCTCTCTGGGTAGTAGGATCGGATGTCTAGCTCTATCTGGGTTGTTGGATCCGATGTCTAGCGCTTTCTGTGTAGTGAGGTCCGATGTCTAGCCCTCTCTGGGTAGTTGGATCCGATGTCCAGCCCTCTCTAGGAAGTGAGATCCGATGTTCTGCCCTCTCTGGGTGGTAGGATTGATGTCTAGCCCTCTCTGTGCTGTGAGATCCGATGTCTAGCCCTCTCTGTGTAGTGAGATCCGATGTCTAGACATCTCTAGGAAGTGAGATCCGATGTCCAGCCCTCACTGGTAGTGGGATCCGATGTCTAGCCCTCTCTGGGTAGTGAGATCGATGTCTAGACCTCTCTGAGTAGTGGGATCGATGTGTAGACCTCTCTGAGTAGTGAGATTGATGTTTAGACTTCTCTGAGTAGTGAGATTGATGTTTAGACTTCTCTGGGTAGTGAGATAGATGTTGTCTAGACCTCTCTGAGTAGTGAGATCATAGTCTAGACCTCTCTGAGTAGTGAGATCGATGTGTAGACTTCTCTGAGTAGTGAGATCGATGGCTAGACTTCTCTGGGTTTTGAGATCGATGTATAGCCGTCTCTGAGTAGTGATATCGATGTCTAGTCCTCTCTGGGTAGTGAGAGCCAATGTCTAGTCCTCTCTGGGTAGTGAGAGCCAATGTCTAGTCCTCTCTGGGTAGAGTTGACAAGTTTACTCGGATCTCATCCTATGTCTAGTCCTCTCTGGGTAGCGAGAGCCGATGTCTAGTCCTCACTGGGTAGAATTGGCAAGTTTACTCGGATCTCATCCGATGTCTAGTCTCTCTAAAACGGTAATAAATAGGAGGTCCGGTGTGCACTTGCGCACGTTAAAGAACCTATTGTAATTTTAAACTCAAAGAGTTGGCCTCTTTCCGGACAAAAATTGTGCAACAAATCTACTCATAGAGAGGATGGATATGTCGGGTAGAAAGGTGCAAACGTAACGGCTTTATTGTAAACCTCTATTTTTCAGCTCCCTGTGGAGCATAGGTCTTCAACAAACACTTTCAGCTCCCAGTGGAGCATAGGTCTTCAACAAACACTTTCCAAGTCGTTCTATTTCTTGCCATTCTTTTAAGATCATTCCATGTCTTCCCCCGTCATCTTCATCTCTGCTTCTGTCTGTCTTCTCCAAGAATTTCTTGTCTTCCTCTTTGTCTTTTCCCCTGGGGATTCCAAAAAAGGGCCTGTTGTGTAATACTCTCAGCTGTTGTAAATTTGCTACAGAAAAATCTTTCTTTCTTATTTTGACGGTCGGCAGAATCTCTGTCGTCTCTCCTTACAAGGATGTTGTTGGTGTCTATCTATCTATCTTTCGTTCGCCTGAAGTATTGTCTATATCTGCAATGTCGTTTCCTGTATAAATTTTACTGTCTTTTGTAATTCTTGCAGTGGCCCATATAGTTTTGTCTGTAGTGTTGTATCTATGGCCAATGGATTTTCCTCAGTCTAATATATTCAGTGCAGTCTTGAAGTATGTGTTCAGCAGTCTGGGGTGCCTGTCCACATGTACAAGTAGTTGATGTGCCGATCTTGAATTTTGTATACACGTGACTATGGAGTCGATTGTGTCCTGTTCTTAGGCGTATAATGATAACTTGTTCATATCTATTCATATTATGAAAGGCATCCTGATTTGGGGCTTGTGGTCCTCTGATTGATTTGATTATCTGTTTCTTATGATGGTATGTAACCGGTGTATCTAGTTGTGTGCCTGTTGAACCTTCCTTTGCCAACTGATCTGCTTTCTCATTTCCTGGTATTCCACAGTGAGACGGGATCCACTGCAGGGCAACCCTGTGGTGCTTGCAGAGTTCAGTCAATAAGGTCTGTAGATGTGGTAATTTTCTGGATTGTAGTGCCTGGAGTACTGATCTTGCATCTGTCAAAAACACTACAGGCTGTGGGCTAAGATTACTGTTCAGCAGTTTTTCTATTGCCAACTTTATTGCTTGTATTTCTGCATCATAATTGTGACAATATTTCCCTGTTGCTATTTTATTCATATCCCTAGTGTTATTTGGGTACTCTATATATGCACCTGCTCCCCCATTCTTTACTGCATTCTGTGCTGATCCATCTGTGTACACACGGATCCATAGGTCTTGTGGGTATTCTTCATCCAGGAAACTGATAGTTATTGTTTTTCGCTGTAGACTATTTTGTTCCTCTTTGTCGACTATTCCTTTCACTTCTGTCTGTATTTGAACTGATAATCCTGATTCATCTGTCCAGGGAGTCTGTTCTGGTATGGGCAGGAGGGGTTTAACAACTCTTGGCATGTCTGGTGTTTGTCTACTAATACGCTTGGCTTGGTGGATAAAACTGCTTCTCTTAAGTCGTCCCAATGCAAGATTTTGGAATCTGTCCTTCATTGGATGTCTCGGCATGCATACACATTTTTCTGCCTGTATCAGCACCTTTGTGTCTCTCCGTTCTCTCAGTGCTGGTATCCTCCACAATTTCTCCATCTCCAATATTGGTGTTGATTTCATTGCTCCTGTGATGACCCTAAGTGCCTGGTTTTGTACTTTATCCAGTTCTTGCAATGTGGTGTTTGATGCTGAGCACCATGTGGATGATCCATATTCTAAATGTGGGCGTATACTCTGTTGGTAAACTTTACTGAGTATTTTCCCACTCGCACCCCATGTGGTTCCACACAACTTTCTTAGAATAGCCAATTTCCTCCTTGCTTTTTGGGTTGCCTTATTTATCTGCTGTTTCCAAGATAGTTTGTTATCAAATGTAACTCCGAGATATGTAGCTTGTATGTCTTCTTTCACAGGCTCATTGTTTATGTAGATGGCTCCTGCTTTTTGTTTTGGGGAGAGTGTGAAAAGTGTAGTACTGCATTTGTCTGTATTGATACTGATACACCATCTATTTGTCCATGAATTCAGTGCATTCATAGCTCTTTGTAGCAATTTGGAGGCCACTGTTGCATACTCCTCTGTGCACCACATTACCAAGTCATCTGCATACATTGCCACTTTGATGCCATATGGTAGTTCAGTAACTAGTTCATTGATGTAGATCAGAAAAAGTGTTGGAGATAGTACCCCTCCTAGTGGAACGCCCTGGCGCAATAAGACCTTCTTACTCTTAAGACCATCCAGTTGCACTCTGGCTCTCCTGTTATGCAGGTATGCTTTGACCCATTTGTACATCCTGCCATTTACTCCATAATTTCTCAGTTTCTTCAAAAGCCCTTCCTTCCATACCTTATCAAATGCTTTCTTTAGGTCTATCCATGCTGCTAGTACCAGTTTCTTTTCTTGAAACGCATCTTCAATTTCCTGGGAAAGATAGGTTGCTTGATCTTCGGTAGAGTAACACTGTCTAAAGCCTGCTTGTTGTGGGACAAGGAGATTTTCACTTTCCAGGTACCACTGCAGTCTGAGATTGATTATACGTTCCATTGTTTTACACAAACAGCTTGTAAGGCTGATTGGTCTATAGCTGGATGTCATTGAACCATCTTTTCCTGGCTTTAGTAATGGTATCATAATTGCTTCTCTCCATGCCTGTGGCACTCTACCTGTGATCCAGCAAATGTTGTAGATCTGCAGTAGTTTTGCTTTAGCTGCAGTTCCCAAGTTCTTAATCATTTCATTGGACACTCCATCATTGCCTGGTGACTTTTTCATTTTTAATTTGGATATTGCCAGCTCTAGCTCTCTTTGTGTAATGGGTGTTTCCATTACTTCATGTGTGGTCTCTTCTTGTCTTGCATTTTGTTGTTTTAAACGGGTCTCTTGTCGTTTTTCTAGGCTAATTTCAATATTATTGTCATTTGCAAAGGAGTCTGCAAAGTAATTTGCTGCATGTTTACCTGTTAGAATGTTTCCATCCTTCTTCAGTGTAATTTTGGTGTTCCTTTCTGTACCGTTGTTGGTGTTATCTTGTGGTTTACCTCGGTATTTCGACCCGATACATCCGACTTTCGCAGGACTCTTTTTTAGTACTGGGGTTCCTATCCTCTTCGATCCCTACTCGCTTGGTCAGACTAGAGTTATCAGTCTGTGATATACTGTCACTACTAACTGTTCTTACTTCTCCATCTCTCACCATCACTCGTCTTACTTCTCCATCTCTCACCATCACTTGTCTTACTTCTCCATCTCTCACCATCACTTGTCTTACTTCTCCATCTCTCACCATCACTCGTCTTACTTCTCCATCTCTCACCATCACTTGTCTTACTTCTCCATCTCTCACAATCACTTGTCTTACTTCTCCATCTCTCACCATCACTTGTCTTACTTCTCCATCTCTCACCATCACTTGTCTTACTTTTCTTATCTCTCACCATCACTTGTCTTACTTTTCTTATCTCTCACCATCACTCGTCTTACTTCTCCATCTCTCACCATCACTTGTCTTACTTTTCTTATCTCTCACCATCACTTGTCTTACTTTTCTTATCTCTCACCATCACTCGTCTTACTTCTCCATCTCTCACCACCACTTGTCTTACTTCGACTATGCCTAATCCTTTAACAAGACTAATTTTTATTATGGTGATTCCTGGTCACCGTCTCTATACCGCCATTTTTAGAGTTGTGTTTTATGGCTTGGATTTATGCTTTTAATTTGTATAGTTTGCTTGTTTCAGAGCTACAACTACCTTGGACATACTATAACCAGTGATGGAAAATGTACAACTGAAATAAACAAAAGAATTGGAATGGCAAAAAGTAATTTTAATGCCATGAAAAATATACTAGCATCAAGACAAATAACACCAGGGCTAAAACTAAGAATAGCAAAATGTTACATCTCAATATTCCTATATGGTGCAGAAATATGGACATTAGACAAGAAAACAGAACAGAGAATTGAAGCCTTTGAAATGTGGATATATATAAGAATAGGTAGAATTGGATGGAAGGAAAAGAAAACAAACGATGGTGTCTTAAAACAACTAAAAATGAAAAAAAGAACTACTAAGCACAATTCAAACAAGACACATGCGATTTTTGGGCCATGTTAAAAGTCACAACAGCCTACTAAAAGTAATCCTGGAGGGGAAAATACAAGGGAAAAGAGGCAGACCAAGACTACATGGACGAGTAACATCAAAAGATGGACAAATCAGCCTATGACAACCTGCACCATCAAAGCAAGAGACAGAGCAGAATAGCGCTCCATGGTAGCCAACCTTCGTTGCGGAGACAGCACTCGATGATGATGATGACCAAGATGCTACATAATCTATTAGATAAAATTTGGGAGAGGGAAGAAATACCTAAAGACTGCAAAGAAGGTTATATGATCAAACTACCAAAGAAAGGAAGTTTACAGGAGTGCACAAATTATAGGGGAATTATGCTACTATCAGTGCCAGGAAAAATATAAGCAGATTCATTCTGGAGAGACTAAAAGAGGCCATAGAAAAACATTTGAGAGATGAACAAGCAGGTTTTAGGAAGAACAGATCATGTGCTGATCAAATAACTACTCTGCGTATAATAGTTGAACAAAGTTTAGAACTAAAATCCCCACTTTATATTGGATTTATAGATTATGAAAAGGCATTTGACAGTTTAGACAGAAGAATGCTTTGGAAGTTGCTGAGTCATTACGGAATCCCCATAAAGTTTATTAACGTGATAAAAACAATGTATGAAGGAACGAAATGTAGTGTGGTGCATGAAGGACAGCTTACAGAAGCATTTGAAATAAAAACAGGAGTAAGGCAAGGATGCCTTCTGTCTCCATTTCTCTTTCTACTGGCCATAGATTGGATTATGAAAATAACTCAAAACAACAGAAATGGGATCCAGTGGTCACTGACCAAACAACTTGATGATTTAGACTTTGCTGATGACATAGCTCTCCTATCACACAGCCATCAACAGATGCAGGATAAAATGAGCACACTTGAGAGATCACAACAGCTAGGACTGAAGATTAATAGAGATAAGACCAACATTATGGGAATTAATACAGTTGGCAATAACCAAATAAAAGTAGGAGAATTACCTATATTAGATGTACAATCTTACTTATATCTGGCAGTAATATAATCTCTGCAATATGTGCCATTTTGGCATGCAAGGTTTCTGTTTTTGAGATTCTGGTTCTGTCCTATGTGCCGTCTTCGCCTTGAAAGGACAATAGATAGAATATAGATAAAGAGGGAGGAACAGAAAATGATACCAAAATAAGGATATCAAAAGCAAGAGGAGATTTTGTTGCACTGGGAAACATATGGAAGTCCAAAGAAATTAGGTTAAATAAAAAAATAAAATTGTTCAACTCCAATGTTAAGTCAGTCCTATTATATGGCTGTGAAACATGGAGAACAATAAAACTGACAATCATGAAGATACAGACTTTCATTAATGGATGCTTAAGCAGAATAAAAGGATGGAAATGGCAGGACAAAATCACTAACATAGAATTATGGAAATGTACCAGTCAAACACCAGTGGATAAAGAGATACAACGAAGACGATGGCGCTGGATAGGACACACACTACGGAAGTCAACTGAGAGTATTACATAACAGGGACTTTTTTGGAATCCCCAGGAGAAAAGGCAAAGAGGAAGACCAAGGAATTCTTGGAGAAGACAGATAGAAGCAGAGATGAAGATGATGGGGAAGACATGGAATGATCTTAAAAGAATGGCAAAAAAACAGAACGACTTGGAAAGTGTTTGTTGAAGACCTAAGCTCCACTGGGAGCTAGAAAGGTAGAAGAAGAAGAAGTAAGAGAAAAGATACCAGACAGCTTAAGAGAATGGCTTGGCAGAATGTCAACAACAGAAATGATAAATAGCTGTCAAGATCGAGAGTTGTGGACAGACATGATATAATAATATATTGCACAATACAGTACAATACAATAATGTGAAGAACAAATGTTTTTTTAAGCCGATCACATACAATTTTTTCTTTATTTTATCATGTTTTATTAAGCCTAACAACGACGCAGCCAATATTACATCTTTATGGCGAAAATCTTTCAAACAAGTCCGATACATGAGTGATACTATGATTATGCAACCAAAGAAGACAAACCAGAACCATCCAGACCCTGCTCCACCTCTCCGCGGTGCCTCCAGTAACAGACTAACCTCTCTAGTCTGGCCAAGTGAGTAGGGATCGAAGAGGGAAGACAACCTGGTACTCAAAAATGTCGTGCTGAAGTCGGATGTGTTGGGCCGAAAGGCACAAATATCACAGTGTTACACTGCAAACTACAACACAACACAAACACGTCTACTTAACGTCCTTTTAAGGGCGGATGATGAAGAGGAAGTCTACAGTCTACGAATACTTTAGTCATCGGGCAAACGCATCCATCCATGCAACCAAAGGAGTTGTAGAAACCATGACAAGAACCACAAATCCATGGATATGGTAGGTAAGGCACATGACAGACAGACTAAAGACAGGGGCTAAGACAAAGAAATGCAAATGAATGCATAAAAATGCGAAGCTGCAGTAAAGCTGAATATGAGAAAAAATTAAAAAATACAAAAAGGCCTATTGGGCCGAAACGTCATTTAGTATGTGTCGTCCACTTATCATGTAAAGTTTCTAACATACCATTTTTTTTTTATTTTTTAATTTTTCCAGACTAAAGACAGCATGGGTGAGAAGAGTACATAGCAGAAATACACAGCATGGGTCAATGTTTGAAGTTACCCTGGATGGTAAAAACAAGCAACAAATTTTGCTTCAATCAATGCCATAGAAAAAAAAGTGAAGAGCCCCGTCATGCCATGTGATGTATAGAAAATGTGGTGTTAGTGACCATAAATTTTACAGACCTTCGGCACATGATTCTTGGTGTAATGTGCTCAGTATTACGCCCATGCCACTTCACTTTCCCAGAAAAAAAAATCAGGTACCCATTTAAGGCTGGGTTAACCCAGAAGCTGTTGATCACGATTGAACCCAACCTCTTGTCCTTTGTAGTCCAGCTCACTAACCACTGAGCTATTGTGGCTCGCAATCGATGTCATTTACCCCCTTTTATGAGCATGGGCCATGTAGAAGGGTAACCCTAATCTTAGACATTTCCTCTACTTCTCTCAACTCTAAGTCAATGTTCTTAAGGTTTTCCCTGACTTATCTTCTTATGTTTTCCTCTTCCTTAGTCTTTCTCTTTCCCTGTGGGTTCCATAACAGTGCTGATTCACTATACTGGTATTAGGTTTTCTTAGCGTTTTTCCAATCCGTCTCCAAATTCTATTTCATCATCATTGGGTGCCTTCTCCGCATCGAAGTTTGGCTACCATGGAGCGCCATTCCACTCTGTCTCTTGCTTTGATGGTGCAGATTGTCATAGGCTGACTTGTCCATCTATTGATGTTAATCGTCCATGTTAGTCTTGGTCTGCCTCTGTCTCTTTTACCTTGTATTTTCCCCTCTAATATTACTTTTATTAGACTGTTGTGTCTTTTAACATGACCAAAAAATTTCATTTGTCTTGCTCTAATTATGTTTAGTAGTTCTTTTTTCACCCTTAGTCGTCCTAAAACTTCCTCTTTGTTTTCTTTTCTTTCCATCCAATTCTACCTATTCTTCTGTAAATGTGATATGCAACCAAAGGAGTTGGAGAAACCATGACAAGAAAAATTCTATTAATAATCTGTTAAAGGTAGATGTCTTACAAGATGCTGCTACAAAACACACAGAAGAAAAGAGAATAAGAGCCAGGAATACATAAAAAAGAAAAAGCAAGAAAGTAATCAATAACATTTGTCTTGACTGGAATAAAAGAGCCAAAAATATTTCTATCTATCTATTGTCCTTTTGAGCCGAAGACGGCACATAGGGCAGAACTACAATCTCAAAAGCAGAAACCTTGCGTGCCAAAATGGCACATATTGCAGAGATCACTGCTTCTGAAATCTATGGCTCTGTTTCCATAACGATATTTTTACAATGACAGCTTGTCAAGCCATCGATCAACTTCCTTAGTCGCCTCTTACGACATGCTGGAAGGTCACAGTGTCACTATTCTTTACTTCCCACATAATGAGGCCCCGATAACACACGGGAGAGATGGAAAAATATTTCAATAAATAATAATGGATAGAGACCCTTGTTCATGGTTCTTGCTCATAAAAGGGAGCTAATGAGCTCTGGTTGACTACATTACGATGCCACAGGATTGGATGGCCAGTAGTGACTGCAAAGTGGGTTCACAGGTAAGGAGAATAAAACCATCTGTGGTATTTTCAACAATAAATACACAAACAGATTACTTTATTTGTGAACATTCACTAATACACAAACACATCACTTTGTGAATATTCACACATGCATCCACCAATACACAAACATATCACTTTATTTTGCAAACATTCACATATTCATGTCCTTCCACAAGGTTCTATCTACAGCGCATCATATCAGTTTTGTTGTTGACTGTTTTCCATGCCATGACACCAAGCTATCCAGTATTTTCTCTCTTTGTCGTCCGCGATCTCTCTTTCCTTTTATTTTGCCAGTTGTAACCAAGTATTCCAACTTTCCTCATCTCATGATGTGCCCGAAAAATGCTGATTGTTTTTTTTTCTGATGTTTTTTAAGAGCTGCCTTTTTGTGTTGGCCTCTTTGAGAACTTCCTCATTGGTCTTTTTAGCTGTCCAGGGAACTTTCAACATTCTTCTGAGAAATCCCATCTCTGTGGCCTCTAATTGTCTTTTCATTTGTTTGTCTACTGTCCATGATTCGCTTCATAGGTCAGAATTGGTTCTATATAGCACCGATGAACTCTCTTTCTCATTTCTATTGACATAGATTTGTTGCATAAGATATTTTTCATTTTCTGAAATGCTATTTTGGCCTGAGCTATTCTACTTTTTATTTCCGTGGTGCATCTTCTATCCGATGTTATTATTGTGCCCAAGTATTTGACGTGTTGCACTTGTTTCAAATTTGTCCTGTTTATTTTTATGCTGGTGATGATTGTTTCTTCAATATGACCATTACTTCTGTTTTCTTACTATTCAGACTGAGACCTTTCATGATGCTTTCTTTAACTATTATGTTTATCATCATTATCTGTCTCTGCTATTAAGACTGTGTCATCCACATATCGCAAATTATTTATGTTGTGACCGTTGAATTCAATTCCTTTTTTGTCTACTATTGATCTCATAATATGTTCGCTGTAAAGTGAAAACAAATCTGGCGACAGAACACAGCCTTGTCTGACTCCTTGTTTTATAAATTGGAATTGTCCTGTTTGGTTGTTAATTCGTATTGCTGCTGTTTGTTGCCAGTACATGTTTTTTATGATTCGCAGATCCTTGCCATCAATGTTTAATTTCTCTAGCATGTTGATTATTTCCATATGCTTTACTTTGTCAAATGCTTTTGTGTAGTCTATAAAGCACATATATAGATCTTTCTTTACCTCTATAGATCTTTCTATCAATGTTCTTAAGATGTATATTGCATTATTGGTGCCCTTTACTTCCACAAATCCACATTGTTGTTCACTTATTTCTGGCTTTATTTTGTTTGTTACACGTCTCATGATGATTCTTAGTAATATTTTCGTCATATGGCTCATGAGAGTAATAGTGCGATGGTCATTACAATCAGTGGCGCCTGGCTTCTTCGGTATGGCTACAAAGATAGATTTTAGTAGATCTGGTATGTGTCCAATGTTATATATGTCATTGAGTAATTTTGTTATGACTTGTACTCCCGGCTCTCCTAATGCACTTATCTCTTCGATTGTTATATTGTCGGGACCTGGAGCTTTGCCTCTTTTCATGTGTTGAATTGTGTCCTCCACTTCACTCTGCATTATTGGTGGTCCTGTGTCTTTGCCATAGTAAACACATAGTTACACAAGCATCCACCAATAAACAGATCACTTTATTTGTGAACATTCACACAAGCATCCACCAATACATCAGCAGATCTTTTTATTTTGTGAACATTCACACAAACATCCACCAATAAACAGATCACTTTATTTGTGAACATTCACACAAGCATCCACCAATACATTAGCAGATCACTTTGTTTGTGAACATTCACACAAGCATCCACCAATACATCAGCAGATCTTTTTATTTTGTGAACATTCACACAAACATCCACCAATAAACAGATCACTTTATTTGTGAACATTCACACAAGCATCCACCAATACATCAGCAGATCACTTTGTTTGTGAACATTCACACAAGCATCCACCAATACATCAGCAGATCTTTTTATTTTGTGAACATTCACACAAACATCCACCAATAAACAGATCACTTTATTTGTGAATATTCACACAGGCATCCACCAATAAACAGATCACTTTATTTGTGAACATTCACACAGGCATCCACCAATAAACAGATCACTTTATTTGTGAACATTCGCACAAGCATCCACCAATAAACAGATCACTTTATTTGTGAACATTCACACAAGCATCCACCAATACATCAGCAGATCTTTTTATTTTGTGAACATTCACACAAACATCCACCAATAAACAGATCACTTTATTTGTGAACATTCACACAAGCATCCACCAATACATCAGCAGATCACTTTGTTTGTGAACATTCACACAAGCATCCACCAATACATCAGCAGATCTTTTTATTTTGTGAACATTCACACAAACATCCACCAATAAACAGATCACTTTATTTGTGAACATTCACACAAGCATCCACCAATACATCAGCAGATCACTTTGTTTGTGAACATTCACACAAGCATCCACCAATACATCAGCAGATCTTTTTATTTTGTGAACATTCACACAAACATCCACCAATAAACAGATCACTTTATTTGTGAATATTCACACAGGCATCCACCAATAAACAGATCACTTTATTTGTGAACATTCGCACAAGCACACCACCAATAAACAGATCACTTTATTTGTGAACATTCGCACAAGCAACCACCAATAAACAGATCACTTTATTTGTGAACATTCGCACAAGCACCACCAATAAACAGATCACTTTATTTGTGAACATTCACACAAGCATCCACCAATAAACAGATCACTTTATTTGGGAACATTCGCACAAGCATCCACCAATAAACAGATCACTATGTTTGTGAACATTCACACAAGCATCCACCAATAAACAGATCACTTTGTTTGTGAACATTCACACAAGCATCCACTAATAAACAGATCACTTTGTTTGTGAACATTCACACAAGCATCCACTAATAAACAGATCACTTTATTTGTGAACATTCACACAAGCATCCACTAATAAACAGATCACTTTGTTTGTGAACATTCACACAAGCATCCACTAATAAACAGATCACTTTGTTTGTGAACATTCACACAAGCATCCACTAATAAACAGATCACTTTATTTGTGAACATTCACACAAGCATCCACTAATAAACAGATCACTTTGTTTGTGAACATTCACACAAGCATCCACCAATACATCAGCAGATCTTTTTATTTTGTGAACATTCACACAAACATCCACCAATAAACAGATCACTTTATTTGTGAACATTCACACAAGCATCCACCAATACATTAGCAGATCACTTTGTTTGTGAACATTCACACAAGCATCCACCAATACATCAGCAGATCTTTTTATTTTGTGAACATTCACACAAACATCCACCAATAAACAGATCACTTTATTTGTGAACATTCACACAAGCATCCACCAATACATCAGCAGATCACTTTGTTTGTGAACATTCACACAAGCATCCACCAATACATCAGCAGATCTTTTTATTTTGTGAACATTCACACAAACATCCACCAATAAACAGATCACTTTATTTGTGAATATTCACACAGGCATCCACCAATAAACAGATCACTTTATTTGTGAACATTCACACAGGCATCCACCAATAAACAGATCACTTTATTTGTGAACATTCACACAGGCATCCACCAATAAACAGATCACTTTATTTGTGAACATTCGCACAAGCATCCACCAATAAACAGATCACTTTATTTGTGAACATTCACACAAGCATCCACCAATACATCAGCAGATCTTTTTATTTTGTGAACATTCACACAAACATCCACCAATAAACAGATCACTTTGTTTGTGAACATTCACACAAGCATCCACCAATACATCAGCAGATCACTTTGTTTGTGAACATTCACACAAGCATCCACCAATACATCAGCAGATCTTTTTATTTTGTGAACATTCACACAAACATCCACCAATAAACAGATCACTTTATTTGTGAACATTCACACAAGCATCCACCAATACATCAGCAGATCACTTTGTTTGTGAACATTCACACAAGCATCCACCAATACATCAGCAGATCTTTTTATTTTGTGAACATTCACACAAACATCCACCAATAAACAGATCACTTTATTTGTGAATATTCACACAAGCATCCACCAATAAACAGATCACTTTATTTGTGAACATTCACACAGGCATCCACCAATAAACAGATCACTTTATTTGTGAACATTCACACAGGCATCCACCAATAAACAGATCACTTTATTTGTGAACATTCGCACAAGCAACCACCAATAAACAGATCACTTTATTTGTGAACATTCGCACAAGCAACCACCAATAAACAGATCACTTTATTTGTGAACATTCGCACAAGCATCCACCAATAAACAGATCACTTTATTTGTGAACATTCACACAAGCATCCACCAATAAACAGATCACTTTATTTGTGAACATTCGCACAAGCATCCACCAATAAACAGATCACTATGTTTGTGAACATTCACACAAGCATCCACCAATAAACAGATCACTTTGTTTGTGAACATTCACACAAGCATCCACTAATAAACAGATCACTTTGTTTGTGAACATTCACACAAGCATCCACTAATAAACAGATCACTTTATTTGTGAACATTCACACAAGCATCCACTAATAAACAGATCACTTTGTTTGTGAACATTCACACAAGCATCCACTAATAAACAGATCACTTTGTTTGTGAACATTCACACAAGCATCCACTAATAAACAGATCACTTTATTTGTGAACATTCACACAAGCATCCACTAATAAACAGATCACTTTGTTTGTGAACATTCACACAAGCATCCACTAATAAACAGATCACTTTGTTTGTGAACATTCACACAAGCATCCACTAATAAACAGATCACTCTATTTGTGAACATTCGCACAAGCATCCACTAATAAACAGATCACTTTTGCAGAATGAGTTGCTCAATGAACTCATTCTGGTTCGATTCCTCCTTTAAAAGCGCGTCATGTTGTATTCTTAATCTAAGAAAAAGAAAACAAAATTTAAAAAAGATGGAAAGATATCAATATAATGTTATCAGTCTTTATTATCAAATGTCAAAAAAAATTCTGTTAACCCATTAATTACATCACCCATTTGCAAATCAAATTTTTACGACACTTTCATAACATTTATGAACCCTTAAACGTTACATTTGGAATTCCAAAAATAGTATTTTCTTTGAACTTTTGCTACACAGCTGTGTTTACACTAGTAAGTGAAAAAAAAGTCGCCTTTACTTCCCAGAAAGATATATGGTACTCATTTTTATAGGCTGGGTGAACCCAGGAGCCTTGTCAGTCCGAAAAAAAATCCACCACTGCTGGAGATTGAACACTTTCTTTACATTAATCTGTCTATCTATTGACGTTTTGAGCCGTACCCGGCCCATAAGGCATAGACCAAGATACTCCTTCTCTTATCTGAATTTTTGTTCTAGCAGTTTTCAATTCTTTAAAAGATATTTTATCAAATCTCGCCATTTGTCTCTGTTCTGTGCAAGCAGCTCTATCTCATTTAGGGAGCCGATTCCTGCTACTCTTGCCTCTCTCATCAATGTTCTTCTCAGTGTCTCTCTGGGTCTTCCTCTTACCTGTTGTTTCCCACATGAGGGCTTGCTTTGCTATTCGGTTATTATCTCTTCTCATCCCATGTCCAACATATGATAAGGTCTACGTTTCATAACAAAAATCATTTTTACGAAAGCGGCTTGTTAAACCTGATCAACGGTTTACACTAATAGAGATCTGAAAATCAGATGCGTTAATCATCTCCTGGTTTACATTTGATTTATGGCTTAAAATTTAAATGCATCGCACAATGGCTACCTGGAGTAGTTGTTATCTAGGTTTCCCGCATCATGAGAGAAAAAAAAGAATTAAATGAAAATGGGTGAAATTTATCTTAACTCTTTCCATACAGAAGCATTTTATCGACGCAATGGAAGAGATTTCAGAGATAAAATTGTTAATGGTTTTAAGAATCAGTCGACATATTTATATTTCTCCCGTGTTGTTACCGGGGCCTCATTATGAGGGAAGTAAAGAATAGTGACACTGTGACCTTCCAGGCATGTCGTAAGAGGCGACTAAGGGGGTTGATCGATGACTTGACAAGCTGTCATTGTAAAAAGTGTTGTTATGGAAACAGAACCATAGATTTTAGAAACAGTGATCTCTGCAATATGTGCCACTTTGGCACGCAAGGTTTCTGTTTTTGAGATTGTAGTTCTGCCCTATGTGCCGTCTTCAGCTCGAAAGGACAATAGATAGATAGATATTTATCTAACATATAACATAATATATAAATGTTTAGATAATTAAACAAGGAATTAGATTTCACCAATACCAAGATGATACAAGACATGTAAAAAGAATATGGTTTGATGGCGTTCACACTAATCAAATTGAGCGTGGTGCACTATGCGTTAAAACATACGCTGCCAAAATTGGCATGGCACACAGTGCAGCGTTATAAATTTTACATAAACAGGAGAAATAGACTCAAGTTGTAACATAGCTTATCAAAACATCTGACAAATATCACCACTAATAAAGGTAAAGCACGAGACTTAAATTAAGGAGCTGCGATAGCTCAGTGGTTAGTGAACTGGACTACAAAGGACAAGAGGTAGGGTTCGATCCCAATTGACAGCTTCGGGGTTCACCCAGCCTTAAATGGGTATCGGATTTTTTCTGGGAAAGTAAAGCAACAGGGGCGTAATACCGACCACATTACCCCAAAAATCATGTGCTGAAGGTCTGTAAAAATTATGGTCACTAACACCATATTTCCCTATACGCCACTTGGCGTAATGGGGGTACTTTATTTTTATTATTATTAACACCATATTCCCTATGCGCCACTTGGCGTGACGGGGGCTCTTTACTTTTTTCTTTACTACGAGACTTGAATCGGCATCTTAGCATGCGTTATTTTCACCCATTTGTGCTTGATTGCCTATCCAGAAGTGTTCCGAACACTTCTGGATAATGTTGCTTCAAGCATCGAAACTTACGATGCGAGGCGGCATTCCTCACCTTCCCAGAGTACTACCCTGGTATGCATTTCTGTCAGTGGCTGGGTCGACCATGGTTTGGGGGGGGAGGGGGTTAGTAATTTTTTTCCAATCACGAGTACACTTCACATGGCTTCCAGCGAGAATCGAACACATGTTGTCTGAACGTCGGTAGCCAAGTCACCACTAATGTCCGACAAGAAAATAACTCTGGAGGTAAAAAAGGTACACTGTAATACAATCTTCAAGATCAGAAATGAAGAACTGAGAAGACGTCTATGAACAATTCCTGCAATAGAATATATAAATAAACAACAGATAAAATGGTTTGGCCACGTTATAAAACTGAAAGACCAAAATAGAATTTAACAAGCCTTCAATAAACATTGTGAGAACACCAGACTCAAGGGCTGACCATGAAAAAGATGGATTGATAGAATATTAGAAACACTAGGAAATATAAAAGCAGGAGAGACCACCTGAAGAGGAAAAGCCCTAAAATTTTATCTCCCCTGAACACTGAAATGCAAACGAGGAAGGGAAAATAAGAAAAGAGAACAAATTCTGCCTAAGCTTCACTGAAGTGAATTTGCTGTACTGGTGCCCAAACACATCTAAGTGTTGCTACTCATTTTAATTTTTTGTTCACCAAATTCAAAATAGGTACAACCAGCCTATGCAGCTGTACACTGGACAATATGACAACAAAACATGTTCTACAGGACTGGGCCCCCCTCCCCCCGTACACAGACCTGAGAAGAGCAATGTGGTCCATGCCCACCTCCCTGAAAGAAAAACTATATGGGGCAATCGAATCAATTAAACAGACAGCTGACTTCATGAGAGAGTCTGGAATCCTACTCTGATTCAGTCTTCATCGCAGAGAGAGAGAGACTTTAATTTTTTTAAATCACATTGTTAGATAGAGCCTATGTATTCAAAGACTTTTAAATCACATTGTTAGATAGAGCCTATGTATTCAAAGACTTTTAAATCACATTGTTAGATAGAGCCTATGTATTCAAAGACTTTTAAATCACATTGTTAGATAGAGCCTATGTATTCAAAGACTTTTAAATCACATTGTTAGATAGAGCCTATGTATTCAAAGACTTTTAAATCACATTGTTAGATAGAGCCTATGTATTCAAAGACTGAGTAGGAGGTCATAATAATAATTTCCTGTTGTCTAAATCAACAGAAGATATACTTAAATCATGGTGAGGTCAATAAATTATGTTTAGGTCAATATAAAGAAAAAAAAAGTAAAGTACCCCCGTCACGCCAAGAGACTTATAGGGAATATGGTGTTAGTGACCATAAATTTTACAGACCTTCAGCACATGATTTTTGGGGTAATGTGGTCGGTATTGTGCATTTGCTGCTTTACTTTCCCAGAAAAAAATTGGGTACCCATTTAAGGCTGGGTGAACCTGGAAGCCGTCGGTTGGGATCGAACCCTACCTCTTATTTAGGTCAATATATAAAATATAAAAGACACAAATGAGCAAATGAACTAAAGTATCACCGAGAAAAAACTGTGCCACAAAGATAAAGAGAAAGACCAAGGAATTCTTGGAGAAGACAGATGGAAGCAGTGATGAAGATGATGGGGAAGACATGGAATGATCTTAACTGAATGGCAAGAAACAGAACATGGAAAGCGTTTGTTGAAGACCTATGCTTCACATGGAGCTGAAAGTGTTTGTTGAAAACCTATGCTTCACATGGAGCTGAAAGTGTTTGTTGAAGACCTATGCTTCACATGGAGCTGAAAGCGTTTGTTGAAGACCTATGCTTCACATGGAGCTGAAAGTGTTTGTTGAAAACCTATGCTTCACATGGAGCTGAAAGTGTTTGTTGAAGACCTATGCTTCACATGGAGCTGAAAGTGTTTGTTGAAGACCTATGCTTCACATGGAGCTGAAAGTGTTTGTTGAAGACCTATGCTTCACATGGAGCTGAAAGTGTTTGTTGAAGACCTATGCTTCACATGGAGCTGAAAGTGTTTGTTGAAGACCTATGCTTCACATGGAGCTGAAAGTGTTTGTTGAAAACCTATGCTTCACATGGAGCTTAAAGTGTTTGTTGAAAACCTATGCTTCCAATGGAGCTGAAAGTGTTTGTTGAAGACCTATGCTTCACAGGGAGCTTAAAGTGTTTGTTGAAAACCTATGCTTCACATGGAGCTGAAAGTGTTTGTTGAAGACCTATGCTTCACATGGAGCTGAAAGTATTTGTTGAAGACCTATGCTTCAAATGGAGCTGAAAGTGTTTGTTGAAGACCTATGCTTCACATGGAGCTGAAAGTGTTTGTTGAAAACCTATGCTTCACAGGAAGCTGAAAGTATTTGTTGAAGGCCTCTGCTCCACAGGGAGCTGAAAGTATTTGTTGAAGGCCTCTGCTCCACAGGGAGCTGAAAGTGTTTGTTGAAGACCTATGCTCCACAGGAAGCTGAAAGTGTTTGTTGAAGACCTATGCTTCACATGGAGCTGAAAGTGTTTGTTGAAGACCTATGCTTCACATGGAGCTGAACGTGTTTGTTGAAGACCTATGCTCCACAGGGAGCTGAAAGTGTTTGTTGAAGACCTATGCTCCACAGGGAGCTGAAAGTGTTTGTTGAAGACCTATGCTCCACAGGGAGCTGAAAGTGTTTGTTGAAGACCTATGCTCCACAGGGAGCTGAAAGTGTTTGTTGATGACCTATGCTCCACAGGGAGCTGAAAGTATTTGTTGAAGGCCTCTGCTCCACAGGGAGCTGAAAGTGTTTGTTGAAGACCTATGCTCCACAGGGAGCTCAAAGTGTTTGTTGAAGACCTATGCTCCACAGGGAGTTGAAAAGTACAAGAAGAAAAAGAAAGTTTTGCTTGAAACTATGAAATTATGACATGCATGAAGGGCTGAAAGATGTGAAGAGAGATGATCGCCTACGCTAACCGACATGGCACCTGATAATGCTTAAACTTTTGCTTGTGCCTCATTTTAAATTTCAGTAGAATACACAATACAAAATATGTTTGTTATTAAAGTGTGCGCAAATAACATTCAATTGAATGTTGTACTTCCACATAACTGTTGTACTGTTTTGCTCGAAAGAAACAGTAAATAATTTCTTTTTATAGTTTGCTTGTTTCAGAGCTAGAACTACCTCGGACATACTATAACCAGTGAGGGAAAATGTAAAACTGAAGTATATGAAAGAATAGGAATGACACAAAGTAATTTAAATGTCATGAAAAATATACCAACATCAAAACAAATAACAAGAATAGTTGTATATTCTAGGTAAGAATTATTTATCTTTCCTTGATTTATTATTCTTTCTATGAGTTATCTACCTATCTATGAGTTATCTACCTTTCTATGAGTTATCTACCTTTCTAAGCTTCTATGAGTTATCTACCTTTCTATGCTTTCTATGAGTTATCTACCTATCTATGAGTTATCTACCTTTCTATGAGTTATCTACCTATCTATGAGTTATCTACCTTTCTATGAGTTATCTACCTTTCTATGAGTTATCTACCTTTCTATGAGTTATCTACCTTTCTATGAGTTATCTACCTTTCTATGAGTTATCTACCATTCTATGAGTTATCTACCTTTCTATGATTTCTATGAGTTATCTACCTTTCTAACTGCATCCTCTTTTCTGTAATTAGGGCCAGAAGTTGCTGCTGCTGTCCTTCTCGCTGTTTAGCTATTGATTTCAGTAGATTACGAGCTCCTATTGCCTGTAAGAGATAAACAATGAATAAACAAGAAACTAAACTAAAAATGAACAATAAACTAACATTAGCAACTAGATGAAACAACAGAACAGGTAGAAGAAAACCTCCTAAGACATCACCACAATGCCCAATAAAGACAAGTGGAACAATATTAAAACAGGTAAAGGAATTGTACAGGAAAAGAAAGATGTACAACAGAGGTGAAATGCAGAATAACCCAGGCAAAAGCACCGTTCCAAAAAAATGAGGAGGGTACTGTGCAATCCATTTTTGACAATAGAAACAGGAAAAAAAGAGTTCTTAAATGTTATGTAGAGCCAGTCTTAACATATTGATGTGAATCATGGACAATAGGAAATCAGAAAATCACTGGAGTCTGTAGAAATGTTTTTTTACAGAAGAATGTTAAGAATACCATGGACAGCAAGAAAGAGAAAATAAAACATTCTGAAAGAGGCCAAAGCAAAAAGAGAGCTAATTTCAAATATTAGGAAGAGAAAATCATCATTTTTTGGCCATGTAATAAGAAGGGAACAGCTGGAATATATTGTAACAACTGGGAAAATTGAGGGACGAAGAGATAGAGGGAAGCAGAGAGAAAAGATACCAGACAGCTTAAGATAATGGCTCGGCAGAAGGTCAACAACAGAAATGATAAATAACTGAGATCAAAAGTTGTGGAGCAACATGATCACCTTTGACAGGAGGCATGATACTTGATGATAATGATGCTACAGTATCTTATTTCCATAGCTCATATTATCTCCTATAAAAAAAAAAAGTAAAGTACCCCCGTCACGCCAAGTGGCGTATAGGGAATATGGTGTTAGTGACCATAAATTTTACAGACCTTCGGTACATGATTTTTGGGTAATGTGGTCGGTATAATGCCTGTGCCGCTTTACTTTCCCAGAAAAAAATCCGGTACCCATTAAAGGCTGGGTGAACCGGAAGCCGTCGGTTGGGATCGAACCCTACCTCATGTCCTTTGTAGTCCAGTTCACTAACCATTGAGCTATCGCGGCTCCCATTATCCCCTATAGTTCTAATATAATGGTCCATGTTGTGCAAATGCAAAGTAAGATGAATATGAAAACATAGCATACAACATATTATATTGGGGGCCTCTGTAGCCTAGTTGGGAAACCACCCGACTGGGGGCCTCGGTAACCTAGTTGGGAAAACCACCCGACTGAGGGCCTTGGTAGCCTAGTTGGGAAAACCACCCGACTGGGGGCCTCGGTAGACTAGTTGAGAAAACCACCCGACGTTCGATTCCCGCTGGATGCAGTGTTAGTTGTACTTGTGGTTAGAAAAAAAAATACCTCCTCGGTCGACCCAGTCAGTAACAGAAATGGGTACCAGGGTAGCATTTTAGGAAGGTGAGGAATGCCGCCTCGCATCGTGAGTTTCGATGCTTGAAGGGACACTATCCAGAAGTCCCTAAACACTTTTGGATAGGCGGCCGATCACGTGTGGATGAAAACTCGCATACTAAGATGCAGATTCAAGTCTCATACAGTTCCTTTACATTTATATTATGATAACAATCAACAGACTGCTTGCATGATAATTGTTAGTAATGAAATAAAATACCTTATAAGATAATAATGATACAAAATATCTTACAAGATAATAATGATACAAAATATCTTACAAGATAATAATGAAACAAAATACCTTACAAGATAATAATGATACAAAATATCTTACAAGATAATAATGATACAAAATATCTTACAAGATATAATGATACAAAATATCTTACAAGATAATAATGATACAAAATATCTTACAAGATAATAATGAAACAAAATACCTTACAAGATAATAATGATACAAAATATCTTACAAGATAATAATGATACAAAATATCTTACAAGATAATAATGATACAAAATATCTTACAAGATAATAATGATACAAAATATCTTACAAGATAATAATGAAACAAAATACCTTACAAGATAATAATGATACAAAATATCTTACAAGATAATAATGATACAAAATATCTTACAAGATAATAATGATACAAAATATCTTACAAGATAATAATGAAACAAAATACCTTACAAGATAATAATGAAACAAAATACCTTACAAGATAATAATGATACAAAATATCTTACAAGATAATAATGATACAAAATATCTTACAAGATAATAATGATACAAAATATCTTACAAGATAATAATGAAACAAAATACCTTACAAGATAATAATGATACAAAATATCTTATTAGACAATAATGATACAAAATATCTTACAAGATAATAATGATACAAAATATCTTACAAGACAATAATGATACAAAATATCTTACAAGATAATAATGATACAAAATATCTTACAAGACAATAATGATACAAATATCTTACAAGATAATAATGATACAAACAATCTTACAAGACAATAATGATACAAAATATCTTACAAGATAATAATGAAACAAAATACCTTACAGGATAATAATGAAACAAAATGCCTTACAAGATAGTAATGATACAAAATACCTTACAAGATAATAATGATACAAAATATCTTACAAGATAATAATGATACAAAATACCTTACAAAATAATAATGATACAAAATATCTTACAAGATAATAATGATACAAAATATCTTACAAGATAATAATGATACAAAATACCTTACAAGATAATAATGATACAAAATACCTTACAAGATAATAATGATACAAAATATCTTACAAGATAATAATGATACAAAATACCTTACAAGATAATAATGATACAAAATATCTTACAAGATAATAATGAAACAAAATACCTTACAAGATAATAATGAAACAAAATGCCTTACAAGATAATAATGAAACAAAATGCCTTACAAGATAGTAATGATACAAAATACCTTACAAGATAATAATGATACAAAATATCTTACAAGATAATAATGATACAAAATACCTTACAAGATAATAATGATACAAAATACCTTACAAGATAATAATGATACAAAATACCTTACAAGATAATAATGATACAAAATACCTTACAAGATAATAATGATACAAAATACCTTACAAGATAATAATGATACAAAATATCATACAAGATAATAATGAAACAAAATGCCTTACAAGATAGTAATGATACAAAATGCCTTACAAGATAATAATGATACAAAATACCTTACAAGATAATATGAAACAAAATATCTTACAAGATAATAATGATACAAATACCTTACAAGATAATAATGATACAAAATACCTTACAAGATACTAATGATACAAAATATCTTACAAGATAATAATGATACAAAATACCTTACAAGATAATAATGATACAAAATATCTTACAAGATAATAATGATACAAAATATCTTACAAGATAATAATGATACAAAATACCTTACAAGATAATAATGATAAAAAATACCTTACAAGATAATAATGATACAAAATATCTTACAAGATAATAATGATACAAAATACCTTACAAGATAATAATGATACAAAATATCTTACAAGATAATAATGAAACAAATGCCTTACAAGATAGTAATGATACAAAATACCTTACAAGATAATAATGATACAAAATATCTTACAAGATAATAATGATACAAAATACCTTACAAGATAATAATGATACAAAATACCTTACAAGATAATAATGATACAAAATATCTTACAAGATAATAATGATACAAAATACCTTACAAGATAATAATGATACAAAATACCTTACAAGATAATAATGATACAAAATATCTTACAAGATAATAATGAAACAAAATGCCTTACAAGATAGTAATGATACAAAATGCCTTACAAGATAATAATGATACAAAATACCTTACAAGATAATAATGAAACAAAATATCTTACAAGATAATAATGATACAAAATACCTTACAAGATAATAATGATACAAAATACCTTACAAGATAATAATGATACAAAATATCTTACAAGATAATAATGATACAAAATACCTTACAGGATAATAATGATACAAAATACCTTACAGGATAATAATGATACAAAATATCTTACAAGATAATAATGATACAAAATACCTTACAGGATAATAATGATACAAAATATCTTACAAGACAATAATGATACAAAATACCTTACAGGATAATAATGATACAAAATACCTTACAGGATAATAATGATACAAAATATCTTACAAGACAATAATGATACAAAATATCTTACAAGACAATAATGATACAAAATACCTTACAGGATAATAATGATACAAATACCTTACAGGATAATAATGATACAAAATACCTTACAGGATAATAATGATACAAAATATCTTACAAGATAATAATGATACAAAATACCTTACAAGATAATAATGATACAAAATACCTTACAAGATAATAATGATACAAAATACCTTACAAGATAATAATGATACAAAATACCTTACAAGATAATAATGATACAAAATACCTTACAAGATAATTCATTCATTCAGAAAAATGTCTCAAGAAAATGTGAATTAAAACAGTGCAAACATTTGGTAAAATGTTCAGCTCCAATGTTAAATCAGTCCTATTATATGGCTGTGAGACATGGAGAACAACAGAAATAACAGACTTTCATTAATGAATGCTTACGCAGAATAAAAGAATGGAGATAGCAGGACAAAATCACGAACATAGAATTATGGAAATGTACCAGTCAAATACCAGTGGATAAAGAGATACAGCGAAGACGATGGCGCTGGATAGGATACATACTGCGGAAGCCAACTGAGAGTATTACACAACAGGCCCTTTTTGGGAATCCCCAGGGGAAAAGATAAAGAGGAAGACCAAGAAATTCTTGGGGAAGACAGACAGAGGCAGAGATGAAGATGATGGGGAAGACATGGAATGATCTTAAAAGAATCGCAAGGAACTGAACGACTTGGAAAGTGTTTGTTGAAGACCTATGCTCCACAGGGAGCTGAAAGTGTTTGTTGAAGACCTATGCTCCACAGGGAGCTGAAAGTGTTTGTTGAAGACCTATGCTCCACAGGGAGCTGAAAGTGTTTGTTGAAGACCTATGCTCCACAGGGAGCTGAAAGTGTTTGTTGAAGACCTATGCTCCACAGGGAGCTGAAAGTGTTTGTTGATGACCTATGCTCCACAGGGAGCTGAAAGTGTTTGTTGAAGACCTATGCTCCACAGGAGCTGAAAGTATTTGTTGAAGACCTATGCTCCACAGGGAGCTGAAAGGTAGAAGAAGAAGAATGTGGTGATGATCAAGATAGGTAATACAGACTTTGAAAATCACTAGGGGAGAAATCATGTCAGGTGGTGGTGGGGTCAAAAACCAGGTGTGCAGTGATGATGATGGTGATGATGATAATGATGATGATGGTGATGATGATGATGATCCTAACATAACAAATTAAAATACCTTCATCTTGTCTTTCTCCACTTCTGCAGCAACGGAGTCCACCATCCCCATGAAAGTTCCAACAATTTTTTGAAAATCAACGATTCCTGATGAAATTAACAAATTGTTTATGGTGAATGATGATATCGTATGACAGGGAACAGTTGGCTGTGTTCACTTTCTGCGCGGTTTCACCTTATGTCTTTTGGCGTGTGCTGAGACTGCTACGATGGGGACTACAGTTACCTTTCTTTGTTTGGGAAATGAGATATTAATTCCGATGATTACGCTGGCATGGGTAAATTTTCCTAAGTTGTATATTCCAGCTGTTGTTATGTCTTCTTTTTTCCTTCCTCATCTGCCTTTCAGCGTTGAGGGGAAATATAGTTTGCAGTCTTTTTCTCTTCTGTTCGCCTCTGCTGCTGTTATGTTTCCTAGTGCTTCTAATATCCCATCCAACCATCTTTTTCGTGGTCGACCCTTGGGTCTGGTATTCCCACAATGTCTATTAAAGGCTCATTGTGTTGTGTTTTGATTACTCTGCCTTGTCCACGGCCAAACCATTTTATCTGTTAATTTTTTTATATATTCTATGGTGGGGGCTATTCCTAACTTTTTTCTCAGTTCTTCATTTCTGATTTTATCTCTCAGACTGTTTCCTGCCATTCATTTGACACATTTCATCTCAGTAGAGGTTATTTTTCTTATTGTTCTTGCTTCTAGGGTCCAGGACTGGCATTGATAGCACAACGTTGGGATAAAGATTGTCTTGTACAGTGCCCGTTTTGCATCAAGAGTTATTTCCTTGTTGGACAATAGTGGCGATAGCTGCCCAATGATTTGACAAGCTTTGTTGTATCTAGGGTCCAGGACTGGCATTGATAGCACAACGTTTGGATAAAGATTGTATTGTACAGTGCCCGTTTTGCATCAAGAGTTATTTCCTTGTTGGACAATAGTGATGATAGCTGTCCAATGATTTGACAAGCTTTGTTACCTCTAGAGTTATTTCCCTGTTGGACAATAGTGGTGATAGCTGTTCAATGATTTGTTATATAGTCATTATTTATTATAGTTATATGATAATAAAGGTTATGCTTATTGCATGGATATGTGATCTATATTAATTACTTATAGTTTCTAGATATAGATGCTACTCCAATAGATGTCTGCATCATTTTCCATCATTATGTCACTAGATAAATTACTGTACATACACATTCTTACTTTGACTACATTTTTTAGAACACTGTTGTCTATAACCCTAGCCACACAAGTGAAGTAAAAAAAAAAACAAAAAAAAAGTATAGTACCCCCGTCACGCCAAGTAGCGTATAGGGAATATGGTGTTAGTGACCATTTCTGGGGTAATGTGGTCGGTATTATGCTCGTGCTGCTTTACTTTCCCAGAAAAAAATCCGGTACCCATTAAAGGCTGAGTGAACCGGAAGCCGTCGGTTGGGATCGAACCCTACCTCTTGTCCTTTGTAGTCCAGTTCACTAACCACTGAGCTATCACGGCTGCCACACTAGTGAAGTAGTTCGTCTTAATTAATTGTCAATAACATGACTACATATTTGAAAAAAAAAACATTATATATAATCACTGTATTTTGCAAGTCAAATTGTGTTAATGAATAATTGATTGAATGGATGAAATACATTTTTAAAAATTAATTTAATTAAATTATGATATGTTGTAGATAAGCATTCATGCCATCGAATACATAAAGAAACAACAGATAAAATGGTTCGGTCACATAACAAGACAAAAAGAACTAACAATGACTCAAAGAGCCATAAACAAACGCTACGGAAACGCCAGAGTAAGAAGAAGACCGAAAAAGAGATGGATAAAAGGAATACTAGAGTCAGTAGGAGGGATAACGCCAGAGGAGGCCAACAGAAGAGCAAAGAATCGCAGATTGTATCTCCCCTCAATGCCAACGGCATACGAGGAAGGATAGAAGAAGAATTCATGATTTTTTATTTCATAATATAAATATTTTTAAAAACCATAGAATCATGAAGATTATTAACACTTACTAATGCATGTGAAAGCTGGAGAACATCAAAACAGATTGAGATAAAAACTACAAGCTTTTGAAGACAAATGCTGAAGAAAAATACTTTAATGGAATGAATTCAAGACTAATATAGAGATAAGAGAATGGTCATACAACCAATGATCTCATCTACAATGGAATGAATTCAAGACTAATATAGAGAAAAGAGAATGGTCATGTAACCAAGGATCTCATCTACAATGGAATGAATTCAAGACTAATATAGAGATAAGAGAAATGGTCATGCAACCAACGATCTCATCTACAATGGAATGAATTCAAGACTAATATAGAGATAAGAGAAATGGTCATGCAACCAATGATCTCATCTACAATGGAATGAATTCAAGACTAATATAGAGATAAGAGAATGGTCATGTAACCAAGGATCTCATCTACAATGGAATGAATTCAAGACTAATATAGAGATAAGAGAAATGGTCATGCAACCAACGATCTCATCTACAATGGAATGAATTCAAGACTAATATAGAGATAAGAGAAATGGTCATGCAACCAACGATCTCATCTACAATGGAATGAATTCAAGACTAATATAGAGATAAGAGAAATGGTCATGCAACCAATGATCTCATCTACAATGGAATGAATTCAAGACTAATATAGAGAAAAGAGAATGGTCATGCAACCAATGATCTCATCTACAATGGAATGAATTCAAGACTAATATAGAGATAAGAGAAATGGTCATGCAACCAACGATCTCATCTACAATGGAATGAATTCAAGACTAATATAGAGATAAGAGAAATGGTCATGCAACCAACGATCTCATCTACAATGGAATGAATTCAAGACTAATATAGAGATAAGCGAAATGGTCATGCAACCAATGATCTCATCTACAATGGAATGAATTCAAGACTAATATAGAGATAAGCGAAATGGTCATGCAACCAATGATTTCATCTACAATTAATGAAAGAAGGACATATGACGGACATGTGTTGAGAATAGACAACAAGAGAATTCCAAAACATGCTCTTTTATGGGAAACATCAGGTTACAGAAAATGAGGAAGACCTAATAAGGCACTAAAAAGAACACTTATAAGAGAAGCAAAGTTGGCAGGCATAGATTCATAAAATAAAATCAAACATCTCTCCCAGAACAGTGATGGATGGTGAAAAACACTACAAGCCCTGTGTGACATCTAATGGCACAGGAAAGGATCAAGAACCAAGATGATAATCAATAATTTATAAATAATCATATTTATAAAATTTATTATTATACTTACTAATAATTCATCATTGAGTGCCGTCTCCGCATCGAAGGTTGGCTACCATGGAGCGCCATTCCACTCTGACTCTTGCTTTGATTTGATGGTGCAAGTTGTCATAGGCTGACTTGTCCATCTGTTGATGTTACTCGTCCATGTTAGTCTTGGTCTGCCTCTCCCTCTTTTACCTTGTATTTTCCCTTTCAAGAATACTTTTAGTAGGCTGTTGTGTCTTTTAACATGCCCCAAAAATCTCATTTGTTTTGTTCTAATTGTGTTTTAAGTGTCTAAATTTAAATTTAACTGTTTAAGTGTTTAGTAGGTACTCTTTCAATACTTTCATTTTGAGTTAAGTAACAACTCATGTCATGATTGAGCAGGCTTTCTCATTAAACAATAGATGAATAAAGCAAAATTATAACAGTAAAAACTTACTATCGACGAATTCCTTGCACTCCTCCTTCAACTCTTTCGTCTGTTGTGCGACTTCAGGCTCTAGAACGCGTATTTTGTTCAACTCATCGAAGTGTAGCCCAGCCCGTGCTAGTGTTTCGTCGGCCATCTTCTCGTTGCTTGGGCTCTGACAAAGTCGGCTCGGCTGGAAAGTTTCGTATCTTCTCCTAAACGTCCACATTGATAGTTCTGAAGAAAATATTATTACAATCAAGGTACAGAATAGTTATGTACATATTTTACGCCAATAAGACTATATGGTGCAGTATGTTGCTTTTATTTTCGATTAATAAAATTGATATACAATGAAGTATAATGAAAGGGTTTCCACGGTTTCGTACATTGCGAATAACGACATCATCATCATCAAGTACCGGGCCTGCTGGCGTTGGTGATCATGTCTCTCCACAACTTTCGATCTCGACAGTTATTTATCGTTTCTGTTGTTGACCTTCTGCCACGCCATTCTCTTAAGCTGTCTGGTATCCTTTCTTGTTGCTTCCCTCTATATCTTTGTCCCTCAACTTTCTCATTTGTTACAATTTATTCCAGCCATTCCCTTCTCGTTACAAAATCCATTCTGTCCACCTCGGGTGCAGCGATCTCTGCAGGGTGTCCGTTGGACAATGAAGACGGTCTACGCACACGTGGAGAAATTAACAAACCATTTGACTTTAGAAGCAGCAGAAATAGACCCAAGATGCAACTCATCATCATCAAGTACCGGGCCTACTGGCGTAGGTGATCATGTCTCTCCACAACTTTCGATCTCGGCAGCTCTTTATCATTTCTGTGACCTTCTGCCAAGCCATTCTCTTAAGCTGTCTGGTATCTTTTCTCTTTGCTTCCCTCTATCTCTTCGTCCCTCAATTTTTCCAGTTGTTACAATATATTCCAGTTGTTCTCTTCTCATTACATGACCAAAAAATGATGATTGTTTCTTCCTAATATTGGAAATTAGCTCTCTTTTTGCTTTGACCTCTCTCAGAACATTTTCATTGCTCTTCTTAGCTGCCCATGGTATTCTCAACATTCTTCTGTAAAACCACATTTCTACAGACTCCAGTGATTTTCTCGTCTGTTGTCCTATTGTCCATGATTCGGATCCATATGTTAAGACCGGCTCTCCATAACATTTAAGAACTCTTTTTCTTGTTTCTATTGTCAGAAACAGATTACATAGTATCTTCCTCATTTTTTGGAAAGCTGTTTTTGCCTGAGCCATTCTGCATCTCACCTCTTTTGTACATCTTCCGTTTGAGGTTAACAAAGTTCCCAAATATTTAAATTCATTTACCTGTTTTAATATTGTTCCACTTGTCTTTATTTTGCACTGAGGTGATGTCTTTTTCTTTGTTGTTACCATTACCTCTGTCTTTTTGCTATTAAGGCTGAGTCCTTTATTTTTGCTTTCCTTCACTGTAATGTCTAATATTTCTTGTAACTCATTTTCACTCTTAGTGATTAAGACTGTATCATCAGCATACCTTAGATTATTTATATTATGACCTCCAATTGTTATTCCAGGCATGTTCCTTATGGATCTTAAAATAATCTCACTATAAATATTAAACAAATCTGGTGACAGCACACAACCTTGTCTAACACCTTGTTTTATTTGTTGAAACATTTCCAATTGGTTTCCAGTTCTCATGGCCGCTGTTTGTTGCCAGTACATGTTCTTTATTATTCTTAGATCTTTGCTGTCTATGTTTATGCTTTCTAAAATGTTGATTATTTCTTGGTGATTTACTTTGTCAAATGCCTTGGTGTAATCTATGAAACATAGGTATAGATCTGTTTTCACCTCTATGGCTTTTTCTACTAAAGATCTTATGATATAAATGGCATTGCTTGTTCCTTTATCTCTAACAAAACCACACTGTTCATCGCTAATTTCTGGACTGATTTTGTTTCGCCGCATGATGATTCTTAGTAATATCTTAGTCATATGACTCATAAGGCTTATTGTTATGATGATCATCGCATTCAATCGCACCCGATTTCTTTGGTAGGGCTATGAATATTGATTTGAGCATGTCGTCTGGTATATATCCGCTGTTGTAGATATCATTCAATATTTTTGTTATTATTTCTATTCCAAAATCACCCATGGCTTCAATCTCTTCTTTAGTTATATTATCTGGTCCAGGAGCTTTGCCTGCTTTCATATTGCGCAAGGCGTCTTCCACTTCTTCTCTGAGTATTTCTGGTCCTTCTCCATTATCCTTAATATTTACTTCCGTTCGTTCATCATTATAAAGATCTTTAATGTATTCTGTCCATCGTTCCCTTATGTTTTCTTGATCAATCAACAGTTCTCCTTCCTTTGATCTTAGACATCCAGTTTTTGATTGCGTTTTTCTTCCTGTTAATTCCTCAATTTGGTTGTATATTTCTTTAGCGTCTCCTTCTTGTTGCATTTCAATCTCGTTGCATCTCTCTTTTAGACATGCTTCTTTTGCTTCATTGCATTTTACTACAATTTCTTTATTTAATCTCGTATACTCATCTTTATTTTCTTTATTTCTTCTGGATGGATTGGCGTATATTAGACAAACTAGGAAACAAAACAACAGCAGAGACCACCAGAAGAGCAGAAAACATCAAAGTAAATCTCCTCTCGACGCTAAAAGGCAAATGAGGATGGAAAGAGATAAAGAAGAAGAGAAGATTATATAGAAGTATCCTTGATCTAATTCTAAATATTTTCTTGTTTGCTGCCCGCTTTTTTGCTATTCATTTCTATATACCAAGACTGCATAACACATCAATGCTATGTTCTATGTTTTTCGTAACTCCGATCTCTAAGATGGATTACGCAAAATCTCCTTCACCTTTCGGAATTTAGATCTTTTCTAGCCTCTAGACCTTTAATGACGATTACGACAATCAAAATATAAGCATTTCAACACTCGAGTAATAGCAAGGCTAGGGACCTTGTGGATAAAGAGATACAGAGAAGACGATGGCGCTGGATAGGACACACACTGCAGAAGCCAAATGAGAGTTTTACACAACAGGCACTTTTTGGAATCCCCAGGGGAAAAGACAAAGAGGAAGACCAAGAAACTCTTGGAGAAGACAGATAGAAGCAGAGATGAAGATGATGGGGAAGACATGGAATGATCTTTAAAAAATGACAAGAAACAGAACGACACTGAAAGCGTTTGTTGAAGACCTATGCTCCACAGGGAGCTGAAAGTGTTTGTTGAAGACCTATACTCCACATGGAGCTGAAAGTGTTTGTTGAAGACCTATGCTTCACAAGGAGCTGAAAGTGTTTGTTGATGACCTATGCTTCTCATGGAGCTGAAAGTGTTTGTTGAAGACCTATACTCCACAGGGAGCTGAAAGTGTTTGTTGAAGACCTATACTCCACATGGAGCTGAAAGTGTTTGTTGAAGACCTATGCTTCACAAGGTTCTGAAAGTGTTTGTTCATGACCTATGCTTCACAGGGAGCTGAAAGTGTTTGTTGAAGACCTATACTCCACATGGAGCTGAAAGTGTTTGTTGAAGACCTATGCTTCACAAGGAGCTGAAAGTGTTTGTTGATGACCTATGCTTCACAGGGAGCTGAAAGTGTTTGTTGAAGACCTATACTCCACATGGAGCTGAAAGTGTTTGTTGAAGACCTATGCTTCACAAGGAGCTGGAAGTGTTTGTTGAAGACATATGCTTCACAGGGAGCTGAAAGTGTTTGTTGAAGACCTATACTCCACATGGAGCTGAAAGTGTTTGTTGAAGACCTATGCTTCACAAGGAGCTGAAAGTGTTTGTTGATGACCTATGCTTCAAATGGAGCTGAAAGTGTTTGTTGATGACCTATGCTTCACAGGGAGATGAAAGTGTTTGTTGAAGACCTATGCTTCACAGGGAGCTGAAAGTGTTTGTTGAAGATCTATGCTTCACAGGGAGCTGAAAGTGTTTGTTCAAGATCTATGCTTCACATGGAGCTGAAAGTGTTTGTTGAATATCTATGCTTCACAGGGAGCTGAAAGTGTTTGTTGAAGATCTATGCTTCACAGGGAGCTGAAAGTGTTTGTTGATGACCTATGCTTCACAGGGAGCTGAAAGTGTTTGTTGATGACCTATGCTTCACAGGGAGCTGAAAGTGTTTGTTGATGACCTATGCTTCACAGGGAGATGAAAGTGTTTGTTGAAGACCTATGCTTCACAGGGAGCTGAAAGTGTTTGTTGAAGATCTATGCTTCACAGGGAGCTGAAAGTGTTTGTTGATGACCTATGCTTCACAGGGAGCTGAAAGTGTTTGTTGATGACCTATGCTTCACAGGGAGCTGAAAGTGTTTGTTGATGACCTATGCTTCACAGGGAGCTGAAAGTGTTTGTTGATGACCTATGCTTCACAGGGAGCTGAAAG
>JAVIAB010000026.1:28395554-28408054 GCA_032433765.1 Megaustenia siamemsis | reverse complement strand
TCCCCTGTGAGGTGGGAATGGGGTAAATTATTCAAGAACTGAGAAAAATGCAGCATGGCTGTGAAGTCAATGTCATGAAAAGTATAAAAAGAAAAGTAAAGTACCCCCGTCACGCCAAGTGGCGTATAGGGAAATATGGTGTTAGTGACCCTATATTTTACAGACCTTTAGCACATGATTTTTGGGGTAATGTGGTCGGTATTACGCCCGTGCTGCTTTACTTTCCCAGAAAAAAATCCGGTACCCATTTAAGGCTGGGTGAACCGGAAGCCGTCGGTTGTGATGGAACCCTACCCCTTGTCCTTTGTAGTCCAGTTCACTAACCACTGAGCTATCGCGCTCCCATGAAAAGTATACTAGCATCAAAGCAAATAACACCAGGGTTAAAACTAAGAATAGACAAAATGTTATATCTTCTCAATATTCCTGTATGGTGCAGAAACATGGACATTAGACAAGAAAACAGAACATAAAATTGAGGTCTTTGAAATGTGGATATATAGAAGAATAGGTAGAATTGGATGGAAGGAAAAGAAAACAAACGATAAAGTCTTAAAACAACTAAAAATGAAAAGAGAACTACTAAACACAATTAGAACAAGACAAATGAAATTTTTGGGGCATGGTAAAAGACACAACAGCCTAATAAAAGTAATATTGGAAGGGAAAAGAGGCAGAAGCAGACCAAGACTAACATGGACGAGTAACATCAATAGAAGGACAAGTCAGCCTATGACAATCTGCACCATCAAAGCAAGAGGCGGAGTGGAACGGCGCTCCATGGTAGCCAACCTTCAATGCGGAGACGGCACTCAGTGAGGATGAGAAGCTGTGATGTGGCCGCGCAGTGAACGTTATATTCGTCTTTCCCTTGGACAAAGGCTGATAAGGCAGCACAGCGAGAACTCAATAAAGTCAGTTTGGAAAGAATCACCCAACGCTTGTGACGTTTTCAGTATTGCAAGCAGGAGCGATTGTGGATAAAATGACGTCAGCCGCCATAACTCACATAAGTGAAGACGTCACAAGCTTAGGGTGTTTTCGGGAAAACACTCTCAGCTCGCGGGCTTGAGATGTAGTTGGAGTTGGACAGTAAGTGGCCAGTCCGCCTTGTATCGTCTTGTATAACAGCAACCATGTCCTTCCATATTGTGATATTCTTGGTCACGCTTAGCAAAGTGCCCTAGATCTGGCACTCACTTTTCATCTCTGTTTTGACAGTCATTCTCCCACACCCGCCCCAAGACGGTCTAACTCCTTACTACTATTACTCCAGTGCTAACTAAATGGTAGTTCTTGTGGTTGTTGCTGGATTGCTCCTCTTCACCCAAATTATCTATCTATATCTACAATCATCATTTTATGGTCATGTAATGAGAAGAGAACAGCTGCAATATATTGTAACAACTGGGAAAATTGAGGAACGAAGAGATAGAGGAGAGCAAAGAGGAAAAGATACCAGACAGCTTAAGAGAATGGCTTGGCAGAAGGTCAACAACAGAAATGATAAATAACTGTCGAGATAGAAAGTTGTGGAGGGACATGATCACCTACGCCAGCAGGCCCAGTACTTGATGATGATGATCTATATTTATCTTTCTGCCTGTCTGTCTCTATCTATCTGTCTGTATGACTGTCTGTCTCGCTGTCTGTCTGTTTTGCCTGCCTGCCTACCTGTCTGTCTGTCTGTCGATCTGTCTCTGATTGTCTACCTGCCTATCTCTCTGTTTCTTTTGATTAAACGAACTACCTATCTGTCTGTCCATCTATATATCTGTGTGTCTATTTCTGTAAGTAAAGTAAAGTAAAGTAAAGTAAAGTAAAGTAAAGTAAAGTAACGGTAAAGTAAAGTAAAATAACGGTAAAGAAAAGATAAAGATAAAGTAAAGTAAAGTAAAGTAAAGTAAAGTAACGGTAAAGAAAAGATAAAGATAAAGTAAAGTAAAGTAACGGTAAAGAAAAGATAAAGATAAAGTAAAGTAAAGTAACGGTTAAGAAAAGATAAAGAAAAAGTAAAGTAACGGTAAAGAAAAGATAAAGATAAAGTAAAGTAAAGTAAAGTAAAGTAACGGTAAAGAAAAGATAACGATAAAGTAAAGTAAAGTAAAGTAAAGTAAAGTAACGGTAAAAAAAGATAAAGTAAAGTAAAATAAAGTAACGGTAAAGAAAAGATAAAGATAAATTAAAGTAAAGTAAAGAAAATGTAAAGTAAAAAGTACCCAAGTCACGCCAAGTGACGTATAAGGAATATGGTGTTAGTGACCATATATTTTACAGACCTTCAGCACATGATTTTGGGGGTAATGTGGTCGGTATTACGCCCGTGCCGCTTTACTTTCCCAGAAAAAAAATCCAGTACCCATTTAAGACCGGGTGAACCCGGAAGCCATCGGTCAGGATCGAACCCGACCCGAATCCTCCGTAAAAAGTTCTCTAACCAGCGAGCTATTGATACTCACATTTCTTCATGTATGTTTATGCCTTATTTTATGTTAGGATCACCACTGCACTCCGAGCAACCCCATAGGTGCTCGAATTTCCCCATTAACTTATCGAGAAATTTCAGGGAAACCTATTACCCGCATGCACGAACTCTCTTTTGTATGTCTCTTTTAGATCGTTTTGATCTCTTTTAGATCGTTTTGATCTCTTTTAGATCGTTTTGATCTCTTTTAGATCGTTTTGATCTCTTTTAGATCGTTTTGATCTCTTTTAGATCGTTTTGATCTCTTTTAGATCGTTTTAATCCCTTTTAGATCGTTTTGATTTCTTTTAGATCGTTTTAATCTCTTTTAGATCATTTTAATCTCTTTTAGATCGTTTTGATCTCTTTTAGATCGTTTTGATCTCTTTTAGATCGTTTTGATCTCTTTTAGACCGTTTTGATCTCTTTTAGATCGCTTTTATCTCTTTTAGATCGTTTTGATCTCTTTTAGACCGTTTTGATCTCTTTTAGACCGTTTTGATCTCTTTTAGATCGTTTTGATCTCTTTTAGATCGTTTTTATCTCTTTTAGATCGTTTTGATCTCTTTTAGACCGTTTTGATCTCTTTTACACCGTTTTGATCTCTTTTAGATCGTTTTGATCTCTTTTAGATCGTTTTGATCTCTTTTAGACCGTTTTTATCACTTTTAGATCGTTTTGATCTCTTTTAGATCGTTTATATCTCTTTTAGATCGTTTTGATCTCTTTTAGACCGTTTTTATCTCATTTAGATCGTTTTGATCTCTTTTAGATCGTTTTGATCTATTTTAGATCGTGTTGATATCTTTTAGACCGTTTTTATCTCTTTTAGATCGTTTTGATCTCTTTTAGACCGTTTTCATCTCTTTTAGATCGTTTTGATCTCTTTTAGACCGTTTTGATCTCTTTTAGACCGTTTTGATCTCTTTTAGATCGTTTTGATCTCTTTTAGACCGTTTTGATCTCTTTTAGACAGTTTTGATCTCTTTTAGATCGTTTGATCACATTTAGTTCGTTTTGATCTCTTTTAGATCGTTTTGATCTCTTTTAGATCGTTTTAATCTCTTTTAAATCGTTTTGATCTCTTTTAGATCGTTTTGGTCACTTTTAGATCGTTTTGATCGCTTTTAGATTGTTTTGGTCACTTTTAGATCGTTTTGGTCTCTTTTAGATCGTTTTGATCTCTTTTAGATCGTTTTGGTCTCTTTTAGATCGTTTTGGTCACTTTTAGATCGTTTTAATCTCTTTTAGATCGTTTTGATCTCTTTTAGATCGTTTTGGTCTCTTTTAGATCGTTTTGATCTCTTTTAGATCGTTTTGGTCACTTTTAGATCGTTTTGGTCTCTTTTAGATTGTTTTGATCTCTTGTAGATCGTTTTGATCTCTTTTAGATCGTTTTGATCTCTTTTAGATCGTTTTGATCTATTTTAGACCGTTTTGATCTCTTTTAGATCGTTTTGATCTCTTTTAGATCGTTTTGATCTCTTTTAGATCGTTTATATCACTTTTAGATCGTTTTGATATATTTTAGACCGTTTTGATCTCTTTTAGATCGTTTTGATCTCTTTTAGATCGTTTTGATCTATTTTAGATCGTTTTGATCTCTTTTAGATCGTTTTGATCTCTTTTAGATCGTTTATATCTCTTTTAGATCGTTTTGATCTCTTTTAGACCGTTTTGATCTCTTTTAGATCGTTTTGATCTCTTTTAGATCGTTTATATCTCTTTTAGATCGTTTAAATCTCTTTTAGATCGTTTTGATCTCTTTTAGATCGTTTATATCTCTTTTAGATCGTTTTGATCTCTTTTAGATCGTTTATATCTCTTTTAGACCGTTTATATCTCTTTTAGATCGTTTTGATCTCTTTTAGACCGTTTTGATCTCTTTTAGATCGTTTTGATCTCTTTTAGATCGTTTATATCTCTTTTAGATCGTTTTGATCTCTTTTAGACCGTTTTGATCTCTTTTAGATCGTTTTGATCTCTTTTAGATCGTTTATATCTCTTTTAGATCGTTTTGATCTCTTTTAGATCGTTTTGATCTCTTTTAGATCGTTTTGATCTCTTTTAGATCGTTTTGATCTCTTTTAGACCGTTTTGATCTCTTTTAGATCGCTTTTATCTCTTTTAGATCGTTTTGATCTCTTTTAGACCGTTTTGATCTCTTTTAGACCGTTTTGATCTCTTTTAGATCGTTTTGATCTCTTTTAGATCGTTTTTATCTCTTTTAGATCGTTTTGATCTCTTTTAGACCGTTTTGATCTCTTTTATACCGTTTTGATCTCTTTTAGATCGTTTTGATCTCTTTTAGATCGTTTTGATCTCTTTTAGATCGTTTTGATCTCTTTTAGACCGTTTTTATCACTTTTAGATCGTTTTGATCTCTTTTAGATCGTTTATATCTCTTTTAGATCGTTTTGATCTCTTTTAGACCGTTTTTATCTCATTTAGATCGTTTTGATCTCTTTTAGATCGTTTTGATCTATTTTAGATCGTTTTGATATCTTTTAGACCGTTTTTATCTCTTTTAGATCGTTTTGATCTCTTTTAGACCGTTTTCATCTCTTTTAGATCGTTTTGATCTCTTTTAGACCGTTTTGATCTCTTTTAGACCGTTTTGATCTCTTTTAGATCGTTTTGATCTCTTTTAGATCGTTTTGATCTCTTTTAGACCGTTTTGATCTCTTTTAGACAGTTTTGATCTCTTTTAGATCGTTTGATCACATTTAGTTCGTTTTGATCTCTTTTAGATGGTTTTGATCTCTTTTAGATCGTTTTAATCTCTTTTAAATCGTTTTGATCTCTTTTAGATCGTTTTGGTCACTTTTAGATCGTTTTGATCGCTTTTAGATCGTTTTGGTCACTTTTAGATCGTTTTGGTCTCTTTTAGATCGTTTTGATCTCTTTTAGATCGTTTTGGTCTCTTTTAGATCGTTTTGGTCACTTTTAGATCGTTTTAATCTCTTTTAGATCGTTTTGATCTCTTTTAGATCGTTTTGGTCTCTTTTAGATCGTTTTGATCTCTTTTAGATCGTTTTGGTCACTTTTAGATCGTTTTGGTCTCTTTTAGATTGTTTTGATCTCTTGTAGATCGTTTTGATCTCTTTTAGATCGTTTTGATCTCTTTTAGATCGTTTTGATCTCTTTTAGATCGTTTTGATCTATTTTAGACCGTTTTGATCTCTTTTAGATCGTTTTGATCTCTTTTAGATCGTTTTGATCTCTTTTAGATCGTTTATATCTCTTTTAGATCGTTTTGATCTATTTTAGACCGTTTTGATCTCTTTTAGATCGTTTTGATCTCTTTTAGATCGTTTTGATCTATTTTAGATCGTTTTGATCTCTTTTAGACTGTTTTGATCTCTTTTAGATCGTTTATATCTCTTTTAGATCGTTTTGATCTTTTTTAGACCGTTTTGATCTCTTTTAGATCGTTTTGATCTCTTTTAGATCGTTTATATCTCTTTTAGATCGTTTATATCTCTTTTAGATCGTTTTGATCTCTTTTAGATCGTTTATATCTCTTTTAGATCGTTTTGATCTCTTTTAGATCGTTTATATCTCTTTTAGACCGTTTATATCTCTTTTAGATCGTTTTGATCTCTTTTAGACCGTTTTGATCTCTTTTAGATCGTTTTGATCTCTTTTAGATCGTTTATATCTCTTTTAGATCGTTTTGATCTCTTTTAGACCGTTTTGATCTCTTTTAGATCGTTTTGATCTCTTTTAGATCGTTTATATCTCTTTTAGATCGTTTATATCTCTTTTAGATCGTTTTGATCTCTTTTAGATCGTTTATATCTCTTTTAGATCGTTTTGATCTCTTTTAGATCGTTTATATCTCTTTTAGACCGTTTATATCTCTTTTAGATCGTTTTGATCTCTTTTAGAACGTTTTGATCTCTTTTAGATCGTTTATATCTCTTTTAGACCGTTTTGATCTCTTTTAGATCGTTTATATCTCTTTTAGATCGTTTTGATCTCTTTTAGACCGTTTTGATCTCTTTTAGATCGTTTATATCTCTTTTAGATCGTTTTGATCTCTTTTAGACCGTTTTGATCTCTTTTAGATCATTTTGATCTCTTTTAGACCGTTTTGATCTCTTTTAGATCGTTTTGATCTCTTTTAGATCGTTTTGATCTCTTTTAGACCGTTTTGATCTCTTTTAGATCGTTTTGATCTCTTTTAGACCGTTTTGATCTCTTTTAGACCGTTTTGATCTCTTTTAGATCGTTTTGATCTCTTTTAGACCGTTTTGATCTCTTTTAGATCGTTTTGATCTCTTTTAGATCGCTTTGATCTCTTTTAGATCGTTTTGATCTCTTTTAGATCGCCCACGTTCCTTACTTTTTTTTTCTTTTAAGCTATCTAGGCCTTTCTGAACATTCTTACATAGAACATAATGTGTATGTCATTGAACGATCATATTTACTGTTTTACCGATTATCCATAATTCCAGACCTGAAGACTTTACATGTGGTGATAGCATATCCTCCAACGCCAGATGATTTCTTGCATTTAACCGCTGGATGTCTAATTTGATTGACATCTCCTCGACACCTCACAATTGTTTTTTTCTGTCGGAGGTGTAATATAAAGCTCTAAACTATGCACCACGTAGGAAATGCACTGAGGCATGCAGCCTTTATCATCAACAAGTCCATTTTTCGAAATATTTTAGAAAATGAAAGACGCGCTGTGAAGATGTTATTGCTGAATGCATTCATTTATGCTAAAGACATATTTTAAAGCTTTTTTGGAAGCATGAACTGCCAGTCTGACATGATAACTGATGTAGACGTCATTTATTGTACACATGTCACCTGGTACAGTGGTTCTCATATATTTGTGAATTAGGGCGAAGGGGGCTATACATGTTGCATAGGGAGTTGAAAGAGTAAATAAGATTCAATACATTATTATAGTCCGTTCATAAATTAAACGACCACCGAAATGAAATGTGTCAGAAGCATGACAGGAAACAGCTTAAGGGACAGAGTAAGAAACACTGACCTGAGGAAGAAACTCGAAATTGAACGAGCCATCGAATACATAAAGAAACAACAGATAAATTGGTTCGGCCACATAACAAGACAAAAAGAACTAACAATGACTCAAAGAGCCTTAAATAAACGCTACGAAAACGCCAGATTAAGAGGAAGACCGAGAAAGAGATGGATAAAGGGAATACTAGAGTCACTAGGAGGATTAACATCAGAAGAGGCCAACAGAAGAGCAAAGAATCGCAGATTGTATCTCCCCTCAACGCCAACGGCAATAGAGGAAGGATAGAAGAAGAATAAAGAAAATAAAGAAGTTCATAAATTCCTGAATATTTTTGACAAATCATAGCTCCACACCTTATGAGAGAAGTAACAGTCAACATAGAAGAAGAAGAAAGAAGAAGTTCATAAATTCCTGAATATTTTTGACAAATCAAAGCTCCACACCTTATGAGAGAAGTAACAGTCAATGGTCACAGCATAAAGAATTTGCGATTTGCGGATGGCACAGTCTTAATAGCAGAGACAGAGAATGAACTTCAAGAAACGATATATATAATAGTAAAAGAGAGCAACAAGAAGGGCCTAAGTCTGAATAGTAAGAAAACAGAAGTAATGGTCATATCCTAGAAACAATCATCACCATCATGCAGCATAAAAATAAACAGGACAAACCTGAAACAAGTGCCTAATAATAACATCAGATGGAGCATGCACCACCGAAAAAAAATAGCAGAATAGCTCAGGTCAAAATAGCATTTCAGAAAATGAAAAACATCTTATGCACCAAGCCTGTGTCAAAAGAAGTGAGAAAGAGAGTTAATCCGTGCTATATAGAGCCAATTCTGACCTATGGAAGAGAACTACGGACAGTTAAAGAAACAAATGAAAAAAAAACGGTTAGAGGCCACAGAGATGGGGTTTCTCAGACGAAATTTGAAAGTTCCGTGGACAGCTAAAAACGACCAATGATGAAATTCTCACAGAGGTCAACACAAAAAGGGAGCTCCTAAGAAACATCATAAAGAAACAATCAACATTTTTCGGGCACTTCGTGTGAAGAAAAAGATTGGAATACTTGGTTACAGCTGTCAAAATAGAGGGAAAGAGAGATCGCGGACGGCAAAGAGAAAATACTGGATAGCTTGGTGTCATGACACGGAAAACGATCAACAACAGAAACGATACAATGTGCTGTGGATAGAATTTTTTTTTCAAAAGACATGATCGACTACTCCAACCGGCATGGCACATGATGATATTGATGGTAATTTTGCCAGGAAAAGAGAGATCGTGGACGACAGAGAGAAAAAAAAATACTAGATAACTTGGTGTCATTGCATAGAAGGTCAAGGTAGAGTGCGAGACTTGAACCGGCGTCTTAGCACGCGAGTATCCACCCATATGTGCTCGGCGTACTATCCAAAAGAGTTCAGAGACTTCTGGATAGTGTCGCTTCAAGCCTCGAAACTCACGATGCGAGGCGGCATTCCTCACCTGCCAGGAGTACTATCCTGGTACCCGTTTCTGCCAGCGGCTGGGCCGATCACGGGGGTATTTTTTTCAAGAAGTCAGCCACAAAATTGATACAATGCCCTGTGGGTGGAACATTTTGGACGGACATGATCGCCTACTCCAAACCGGTATGGCACATGATGATGATAATAATTTTTAACCAAGGAAAAAGAGATCACCGATTACAAAGAGAGAAAATATTAGATAACTTGGTGTCATGGCATGGAAAAAAAAGTTAGCAAGATAATTGATGTGATGCACCGTGAATAGGGAATTTTGGACGGACATGATCGCCTACCCTAACCGGTATGGTACATGATGATGGTAAGCGCGTCACGTGTCGACAGTTTGAAAACCCCTGAGTGTCCTCCAAGCCAACAATTCTTGTCTAACCGGTATGGCACATGATGATGGTAAGCTCGTCACGTGTCGACAGTTTGAAAACCCCTGAGTGTCCTCCCAGCCAACAATTCCTGTTTAACCGGTTCTTGATAACCAACTAGAGAAACAATCCCAATGACTGAGACAAGAATTCAAGACTTTATCCAATGTGCATTTCTGCATGATGTACCACAGGTTAATGTTTATTCAACATTTGGCGTGGTTGTGTGTTCGTCTTAACAAAACAAATATAATGATCTCTTTGAATAAAATAGACATGATAGACAGATTAAAAAGAGTAAATACAAATTCGTTTTATTTATTGTAGATGAGATATCGCATAGAAAGCGCTTGGAGTGACCAGGAAAAAAATATAAATATTGTAAGAGAAAGAGTAAGCATTGAACCAATCCTAAGCTACATACAGAAACAACAAATAAACTGGTTTGTCCATCTAGAAAGAATGTCGTGTGATTAAAGGAGGAGAGGAGAGACTAGCAAGAGAAGATTAAGAAAATTCAAAGTAAGATCTGTCTATATCTATCTAATTTAAATATTTGGGAACTTTGTTAACCTCAGACGGAAGATGTACAAAAGAGGTGAGATGTAGAATAACTCAGGCAAAAGCAGCTTTCCAAAATAATGAGGAAGATACTATGCAATCCATTTTTGACAATAGAAACAAGAAAAAGAGTTCTTAAATGTTTTGTAGAGCCAATCTTAACATATGGATGTGAATCGTGGACAATAGGACAACAGACAAGGAAGTCACTGGAGTCTGTAGAAATGTGGTTTTACAGAATAATGTTGGGAATACCATGGACAGCTAAGAAGAGTAATGAAAACGTTCTGAGAGAGGTCAAAGCAAAAAGAGAGCTAATTTCCAATATTAGGAAGAAACAATCATCATTTTTTGGCCACGTAATGAGAAGAGAACAACTGGAATATATTGTAACAACTGGATTATATTGTAACAACTGGATTATATTGTAACAACTGGAATATATTGTAACAACTGGAACAATTGAGGGACGAAGAGATAGAGGGAAGCAATGAGAAAAGATAGCAGACAGCTTAAGAGAATGGCTTGGCAGAAGGTCAACAACAGAAATGATAAATAACTGTCGAGATCGAAAGTTGTGGAGAGACATGATCACCTACGCCAGCAGGCACGGTACTTGATGATGATGATATCTATCTATTGAATTTTCAAGCCGTGGCTGGCCCATAGGTACTCATATACTCTTTCTCTTTTTCTTAATTTTATTTCTAACAGTCTCAATCCTTGCAAAGATCTTTTACCAAATCTCGCCATTTATCTCTGTTCTGTGCAAGCATATCAATATCGTTGAGGGAGCCGATTCCTGCTGCCTTTGCCTTTCAATCAATGTCCTTTTCATTGTATCTCTCTGGGTCGGCCTCTTTTCCTCCTACCTGTTGTTTCCCCATAAGGGCTTACTTTGCTGGGTCGTCCTCTTTTCCTCCTACCTGTTGTTTCCCCATAAGGGCTTACTTTGCTGGGTCGGTCCTCTTTTCCTCCTACCTGTTGATTCCCCATAAGGGCTTACTTTGCTGGGTCGTCCTCTTTTCCTCCTACCTGTTGTTTCCCCATAAGGGCTTGCTTTGCTGGGTCGGTCCTCTTTTTCTCCTACCTGTTGTTTCCCAATAAGGGCTTGCTTTGTTATTCAGTTATTTCTTCTCATCATAGAGTAAGATGGACAGACACAATGAAAGAAACGTTACAACATCAATTTCTACCAGAATTGTGTGTCTCTCTAGACACCCAAACTGGTACAGGAGGAAGTGAAAGAAAGAAAGAAAAGAAAGAAAGAAAGAAAAGGAAGAAAGAAAGAAAGAAAGAAAAAAGAAAAGAAGAACGAAAGTAACCCATGAAAGAAATTCTTCTATAAATCCACATTTCAAAGTCTTCAATTTTCTGTTCTGTTTTCCTGTCTAATATCCATGTTTTTAAACCATACAGGAATATTGAGAAGATGTAACATTTTGCTATTCTTAGTTTTAGCTCTGGTGTTATTTGTTTTGATGTTAGTATATTTTTCATGGCATTAAAATTACTTGTTGCCATTCCTATTCTTTTGTTTATGATAATAGTTTTAGTTTTTTTTAAATATTCTTATCTAGTCCATATTTGTTGCTTGTCATGTTTATTACATTAAATAATTGTAGATCTTTAGGATTTTCTGCTAGTAATATAGTATCATCAGCATATCTTCTTTTTCTTCTTTCCTTCCTCATTTAACTTTCAGCGTCGAGGGGAGATATAATTTGCGGTCTTTTCCTCTTCTTTTCGTCTTTGCTGCTGTTATGTTTCCTAGTGCTTCTAATATTCCATCGATCCATCTTTTTCGTGGTCGACCCTTGGGTCTGGTGTTCTTACGACGTTTATTGAAAGCTCGTTGTGTTGTGTTTTGATCCCTCTGCATTGTCACGTGGCCAAATCATTTTATCTGTTGTTTCTTTAAATATTCTATGACGAGGGCTATTCCTAGCTTTTTTTCTCAGTTCTTAATTTCTGATCTTATCTCTCAGACTGTTTCCTGTCATTCGCCTAACACATTTCATCTCTGTAGAGGTTATTTTTCTTATTGTTCTTGCATCTAGGGTCCAGGTCTGGCATTGGTAGCACAACGTTGGGATGAAGATTGTATTGTAGAGTGCGCGTTTTGCCTCTAGAGTTATTTCCTTGTTGGACAATAGTGGTGATAGCTGTCCGATGATTTGACAAGCTTTGTTGCATCTTGATTCTATCTCTGTTGTTTGTAAAATGTCGTTTGACACTAGACTTCCTAGGTATTTGAATTCCTCCACTTGTTTTAGTTGTCTACCGTCTATAGTTATGTTGATGTTGTTTCTCATTTTGCAATATTCATGACTTCTCTTTTTTAATGGTGTTTTTCATGTTATATTTTGAGCTTGTGCTGTAAAGTCTATTTAAGTGTTCTTGTAGGTCTTCTATTTTTCCATGTATTAGTGCCTGATCGTCTGCAAATAAGAGCTCGTTGCATATCTTAGGTTATTGATTATCTTCCCTTAAATGTTTAGGCCTGTATCCCTCCCTACTGCAAGTAAACGGTGTTGAGTGAACTAGTATACCCAATGTGAGGGAAAGCAAAAA
>JAVIAB010000026.1:28278054-28390554 GCA_032433765.1 Megaustenia siamemsis | reverse complement strand
CGACTGACGACTCCAGTTCTATGTTGGTTGATAAGTCTTCTTACACGGCCACTAAGTTTCTCATTTCTGGCTGTGCCCATCTTAACTCCCATTTCCATCATCCGAAGAAGTGACGTGGATCTGTGTTTGTCGAAGTCCTGTGCTCTTCCCACATCTCGGAGGGCATTGATGATGTCCGCCCGATCCATTGGTTGCCCGTCCTCAACGACAGCGCAGCTAGCCAACCTGTCCGCTCTTTCATTTCCCCGTACTCCCGCATGTCCAGGGACATAGACAAAGGTGACCTTACGTATTTTTGACTTCTGCAACGACTCTACCCATTGCATGCGTACAGAGCCCGCCTCCACTTTTCTTATCATACTCATCGAATCACTCAGTATACATGCGTGGGTGTAGTCTTGTGACTCTAACCATTTGAATGCCTTGGTCACTGCCATCACCTCCATTGTCATGCTACTCGTGGTCATGACGTATGCACCACTATCTTCCTTGACTATTCTGTCTGCAGAGCGTGCTGTAAATGCCCATGCACTTCGTTGGTGTCGTCTTACAGATCCGTCTGTATAGATGACTGCATCTTTCTTATCGGTGTTATCGCAGATGAGACCGTTGACCTCAGCATTAACCACGACCGGGTTCTGTTCCCTACTTTTCCTGTCGAGTGTGACAATACACCATAAAGTCCCCTTGAATGACGTAGGCACCGGTATCCACTCCTCACCAACGCTGATATTGGTAAGCCCACAGACCTGTTTGATGACATCTTCTGCTCGACCCACTCATGATTTGCCTCTTTTTAGCCTGGCACCTTTCCCTCTGTTGAGCACGTGGTGCAATGGATGCTCTGTATCTGTACTAATCTTCAGGTATGCTCGTGCTCTCCAGATCTTGATTCTGTCATCCATGGTTGGAAAGTCAAGAAGATACCTCATTGCTACACAGGGAGTGTCCCTCGTACATCCCAGGATAATGCGCATGGCTTCATTTTGTATTTTCTCCAGCCTATCAATTTGAGTCGTACTGACAGTAAGAATGGCCAGGGCATACTCGATTGGTGCGAGGACTAATCCCTGGAACAGAAGAGTAAGTAGCCTCTGCTCGATGTCGGCAGCTGCCATGACCTTCAAGGCGGCTAATCCTTTGCGGGATTTTGTTATCACATGGTCGACGTGGTCCCGAAAACACAGGCTGCGATCAAACTTAACTCCGAGGTATGTCATCAACTTGTCCCTGGTCACCTCATCAGCTTCCATTCGTACTACCGGTGTGGTCGTATTAACTATATGATTGTTAAGGGAGAACCATGAAACTGATGCTTTATTAGGATTAACCACGGCACCTGAAACCCCACACCAGGAAGAAATGCGATCGAGTTTGTCTTGCATTGTGGAGGCGATTCCCCGTCTGTCTCTTCCCTGTCGATATACCAGAATATCATCAGCAACAGTCATAGTTCTTCCCCTCCCATCCAGTTGTTGTTCCGTGATCGTTATTGTGTACACGTTAAATAGAACTGGTGACAATGGTGAGCCTTGTGGCAGCCCTGGACAAATGGATGTTGGCTCGGAAGACCAACTTCCACATCTGAGTTTCACCTTCCGCTGAAACAGTGCTGCGGCGATCCATCTAATGAGGAAGGGGTGCACCGCCAGTCTGAGGAGCATATGCATGAGATATTCAAATGGTACCCTGTTGCATACATCCTCCACATCTATAGCAGCAGCGCATGTCTCCTCTCGTCTGTGGAAGCCTTCGAAGACGTCATAGGCAAAGACTGCCGCATTGAGCCATGTCTGCGGACAAAGAATGAGGATACAGGGACCGCTGTCAAAATTGTTGAAGGATGTAGCGCTGGAAGTAGATCTCACAATCACAATTGACACCACTCTTCTTCTTCTTCTACCTTTTTAGCTCCCTCTGGAGTATAGGTCTTCAACAAACACTTTCAGCTCCCTGTGTAGCATAGGTCTTCAACAAACACATTCCAAGTCGTTCTGTTTCTTGTCATTCTTTTAAGATCATACCATGTCTTCCCCATGATCTTCATCGCTGCTTCTATCTGTCTTCTCAAAGAAGATTCTTTGGTCTTCCTCTTTGTCTTTCCCCCTGGGGATTCCAAAAAAGGGCCTGTTGTGTAATATTCTCAGTTGGCTTCCGCAATGTGTGTCCTTTCCAGCGCCATCGTCTTCGCTGTATCTTTTTATCCACTGGTATTTGACTGGTACAGTTCCATAGTTCTATGTTAGTGATTTTGTCCTGCCATTTCCATCCTTTTATTCTGCGTAAGCATCCATCAATGGAAGTCTGTATCTTCGTGATTGTCAATTTTGTTGTTCTCCATGTTTCACAGCCATATAATAGGACCGCCTTAACATTTGAGTTGAACATTTTTATTTTTGTATTTAACCTAATTTCTTTGGATTTCCATATGTTTCCCAGTGCAATGAAAGCTCTTCTTGCTTTTGATATCCTTATTTTGATATCATTTTCTATTCCTCCATCTTTATCTATATTACTGTCCAGATATATGTAAGATTGTACGTCTAGTAGAGGTATTTCTCCTAATTTTATCTGGTTATTGCCAACTGCATTAATTCTCATAATTTTGGTCTTATCTCTATTAATCTTTAGTCCTAGCTGTTGTGATCTCTCATCTAATATACTCATTTTATCCTGCATCTGTTGATGGCTGTTTGATAGGAGAGCTATGTCATCAGTAAAGTCTAAATCATCAAGTTGCTTGGTCAGTGACCACTGTATTCCATTTCTGTTGTTTTGAGTTATTTTCATAATCCAATCTATGGCCAGTAGAAAGAGAAATGGAGACAGAAGACATCCCTGCCTTACTCCTGTTCTTATTTCAAATGCTTATGTGAGCTGTCCTTCATGCACCACACTACATTTCGTTCCTTCATACATTGTTTTTAATCAGGTTAATAAACTGTATGGGGATTCCGTAATGACTCAGCAACTTCCAGAGCATTCTTCTGTCTAAACTATCAAATGCCTTTTCATAATCTATGAATCCAATATAAAGTGGGGATTTTAGTTCTAAACTTTGTTCAACTATTATATGTAGAGTAGTAATTTGATCAGCACATGATCTGTTCTTCCTAAAACCTGCTTGTTCATCTCTCAAATGTTTCTCTATGGCCTCCTTTAGTCTCTCCAGAATAATTCTGCTTAATATTTTTCCTGGAACTGATAGTAGCATAATTCCCCTATAATTTGTGCACTCCTGTAAACTTCCTTTCTTTGGTAGTTTGATCATATAACCTTCTTTCCAGTCTTTAGGTATTTCTTCCCTCTCCCAAATTTTTTCTAATAGATTATGTAACATCTTGGTAGAGGTGTTAATATCTGCTTTGATGGCTTCCGAAGGAATTTCATCTGGTCCTGTGGCTTTACCATTTTTTAATAGCTTGATGGCTTTCATTATTTCTTCTTTGCTTGGTTTTCCACAGTTAACGTGTAACTCTTCTTCTGCTGGTAGTATATCTGGAGGATTATTTGAGCCAGGTCTATTCAAAAGTTCTTCAAAGTGCTCTTTCCATCTCTCCATTTGTTCCCTTATATTACTAAGCAGATTTCCTTTCTTGTCTTTAATAAAGGCATTGATCTGTTTGCATTTTCCACTTAATTTCTTTGTGGTGTTGCACAGTTCTTTCATATTCCCTTTATTTGCTGCTTCCTCTGCATCTTTAGCTAGTTCATCTATATATTTCCTCTTATCCCTTTTAATCTTGTTCTTGTTGATTGTTATAATCTTGCATCTTGTTCACCTCTGTGTAAGCTTCCTGTGTCTTGGCTTTATTACTTCTTGTTTTGCTTTTATGTATGTCTGCTTTCTTGTTCTTTCTTTCTTTAATTTTATCCAGGGTCTCTGCTGTCATCCATGCCTTATTCTGGCGTTCTCTTTTCCCTAGTGTTTCTTCGCATGTCTCTTCCCATATACCTTTTACCCATTTCCAATGATCTTCTATATTTATTGTATTTTCTAGTTGTTGGGGGACTTGGTATTTCTGTTAAGCTGTTGAAACCTTCGAAGTGTGGGTGGGAATGCGCGTTTTTGTTCAAGGTGACATGTGAGGACACGGGCAACTATTGTTTTGGAGACAAATAATAATAAATGAATATTATTATAGAGGGAAACTTCCGAGGCGATAATCAGCGAATCAATTCAGATGAAGAGGTATGTTTACAGCACTCGGAAAAAATGACAAATAATCAACAACAGAAAAAAATATGGACCAAAGCAGGATCGAACCCGTACTCAGTGGCACAGCGCTTACCACGAAAAGCCAAACGCTAGGGAACACTGCCACTCAGCTAACTAAAAAATTAGCTTCGTAGGCAAAGTCTTTTCGCGAAGGCTTTCCCATGACTATAACATAAGGCTGCGATCACAGCTCGGAAATATTTTTCCTGTTAAGACAAGTATCTCCCGGATAGGGTAGGGCTGAATACTTGTGTTGCAGACAAACATTTAGGACGAAACAGCACGAATAGTAGTTTCCTGTGGTCTAGGCTGGAGACAAATAATTATTATTGTTTGGCGTCGGTAGCGGTAGTAACTAGCTATGTAGCCACTCCTCCTTAATCTGGCCACTCCGAATACTGGCATTAAACTCATTGGCCAGTTTTGTCAAGCCGTCGTCAGCTAAATCGTCTATGTCATCGTACCGAACACCATCTGGACCAGGAGCAGTGTTGTGTGACCTTTTAAGTGTCGTGCGAATGGTATTGGTTGTGATTGTGAGATCTTCTTCCAGCACTACATCCTTACACAATTTTGACAGCGATCCCCGTATCCTCATTCTTACAGCCCCATTTCTTTGGTCCGTCTGCTCAATGTAGCGAGCAAGCAGGGCCTTCCCTTTGCTCTCATCAGATTTGTGCCATATCCGGCCTGTGCTCTGAAAGTCTGGTATGCCTCTTGAACTGTTGAACAGTACTGTTGTTTTTCTTATCTTATCTTATCTTATCTTATCTTATCTTATCTTATCTTATCTTATCTTATCTTATCTTATCTTATCTTATCTTATCTTATCTTATCTTATCTTATCTTATCTTATCTTATTCCTCAGTATTTTTTCAATGTATCTTATTTAATTATATACGATACTATCATCATCATCATCAAGTACCGGGCCTGCTGGCGTAGGTGATCATGTCTCTCCACAACTTTCGATCTCGACAGTTATTTACCATTTCTGTTGTTGACCTTCTGCCAAGCCATTCTCTTAAGCTGTCTGCTATCTTTTCTCTTTGCTTCTCTCTATCTCTTCGTCCCTTAGTTTTTCCAGTTGTTACAATATATTCCAGCTGTTCTCTTCTCATTACATGGCCAAAAAAATGATGATTGTCTCTTCTTAATATTGGCAATCAGCTCTCATTTTGCTTTGGCCTCTTTCGGAACATTTTCATTACTCTTCTTAGCTGTCTATATTATTCTCAACATTCTTCTGAAAACCATATTTCTAAAGCTTCCACTGATTTTCTTGTCTGTTGTCCATGATTCACACCCATATGTTAAGACTGGTTTTACACATCATTTAAGAACTCTTTTTCTTGTTTCCAATTTCAAAAACAGACAGTAACTATATTTACAAAACAATCAAACTAAGTAAAGCAACTAAAACATCCCTTTAAAAACAGCAGCACAAATTACATGAATCGCTATTGGTAATGACTGAGCACTCAAGTAAACAAAAACTGTAGCAAGCACTACAGTGACCTGGCTAAGTCACGATCTAACTGACAGGGAGAAAAGGGCGTTTTTCGTTTCTTATTTGAAAGGGATTTTAATTTACCGGAATAAACGCTGACTATAGTGGGAAAATATCAGCTTAACTCTTCTGATCCCAAATTATTTATTCTGGATTGGGCGGAGTAACTGAACTTGAAGGCTACCTAATAGGATTAATTTCAAGCTTTTACAAAAAAATATTACAGCCTAGCTGTTAAATACAAAAATAAAAATTTTCAACTCAAATGTTAAGTCGGTCCTGTTATATGGCCGTGAAACATGGAGAACAACAGAATTGACAATCACGAAGATACAGGCTTTCATTAATGGATGTTTACGCAGGATAAAAGGATGGAAATGGCCGAGCAAAATCACTAACATAGAATTATAGAAATGTACCAGTCAAACACCAGTGGATAAAGAGATACAGCGAAGACGATGGCGCTGGATAGGACACACACTACGGAAGCCAACTGAGAGTATTACACAACAGGCCCTTTTTTGGAATCCCCAGGGGAAAAGACAAAGAGGAAGACCAAGGAATTCTTGGAGAAGACAGATAGAAGCAGAGATGAAGATGATGGGGAAGACATGGAATGATCTTAAAAGAATGGCAAAAAACAAAACGACTTGGAAAGTGTTTGTTGAAGACCTATGCTCCACTGGGAGCTAAAAAGGTAGAAGAGGAAGAAGAGGTAGCCTAGCAGGGAAACCACACGACTGGGTTACCGACTCGGACAACCCGTGTTTGATTCCCACTGGAATTAGTGTGAGTTTTACTCGCGGATGGAAAAAAAAATACCCCCGTGGTCGACCTAACCGCTGACAGAAATGGGTACCAGGGTAGTACTCTGGGAAGTTGAGGAATGCCGCTCGTGTGTCAATGCTTGAAACAACATTGTCCAAGTTTGTCTAAACACTTTTGGATAGGCGGCCGATCACATGTGGGTAAAAACTCGCATACTAAGATGCAGATTCTAGTCTCGTACATTTCCTTTACATTTATTTGTCTGCTGTCCATGATTCACATCTATAGGTCAGAATTGGCTCTATATAGCACCGATAAAGTCTCTTTCTCACTTCTATTAACATAGATTTGTTGCATAAGACGTTCTTCATTTTCTGAAATGCGTTTTTGGCCTGAGCTATTCTGCTTTTTATTTCTGTGGTGCATCTTCCATCTGATGTTATTATTGTGTCCAAGTATTTGAAACGTTGCACTTGTTTCAGATTTGTTCCGTTTATTTTTATTTTGCATAACAAATATCAGCAGGGCTGAAACTAAGAATGGCAAAATGTTACATCTTCTCAATATTCCTGTATGGAACAGAAACATGGACATTAGACAAAAAAACAGAACAGAAAATTGAAGCCTTTGAAATGTGGATTTATAGAAGAATAGGTAGAATTGGATGGAAAGAAAAGAAAACAAACGATGAAGTTTTAAAACAACTGAAAATAAAAAGAGAGCTACTAAATACAATTAAGACAAGACAAATGAAATTTTTGGGGCATGTTAAAAGACACAACAGCCTACTAAAAGTAATATTGGAAGGAAAAATACAAGGTAAAAGAGGCAGAGGCAGACCAAGACTAACATGGACGAGTAACATCAAAAGATGGACAAGTTAATCTATGACAGCCTGCACCATCAACGCAAGAAACAGAGTAGAATGGCGATCCATGGTAGCCAACCTTCGTTGCGGAGAAGGCACGCGATGACGATAATGGTGATGTTTTTTCTTCGATATAACCATTACTTCTGTTTTCTTACTATTCAGACTGAGACCTTTCTGTTTGCTTTCTTCTACTATTTTGTCTATGATTTCTTGTAGTTCATTCTCTGTTTCTGCTATTAAGACATCCGCATATCGTAAATTATTTGTGTTGTTACCGTTGACTTCAATTCCTTATTTATCTACTATTGATCAGGCAGCCGCGATAGCTTAGTATTTAGTGAACTGGACTACAAAGGACAAGGGGTAGGGTTCGAACCCAACCAACGGGTTCCGGTCCGGGTTCACCCAGCCTTAAATTGATACCGGATTTTTTTCTGGGAAAGTAAAGCGGCACGGGCGTAATACCGACCACTTTATCCCAAAAATAATGTACCGAAGGTCTGTACAACTGATGGTCAATAACACCATATTCCCTATACGCCACTTGGCGTGACGGGGGTACATTACTTTACTTTTTATCATTACACTCCAAACATGTCCATAGGTGCTCAGATCCTCTCCTCAACAAGTCTCGCGGTGTCCAGCGACTGACGACTCCAGTTCTGGGTTACACATTCCAGAACGTTTCCCTTTTCTTGTTTTCCTCCTTTGATGTCGTCTTTTAGGCTTCATCTGGGTACTTCTTGTCGTCATTGTTGATTATGTGGCTGAACGTCGATGGCTGTGGGTGATCTAGACTCACGTGCAGTCACTCAGTCGCACGGTCCAGAACCCGTGTTTCCACTGGCCAATCCCAACCAATCAGCTCTTCAGCACGTGGATACATCATGATCAAGTACCGGACCTGCTGGCGTTGGTGATCATGTCTCTCCACAACTTTCGATCTCGGCAGTTATTTATCATTTCTGTTGTTGACCTTCTGCCAAGTCATTCTCTTAAGCTGTCCGTTATCTTTTCTCTTTGCTTCCCTCTATCTCTTCGTCCCTCAATTTTCCCAGTTGTTACAATATATTTCAGCTGTTCTCTTCTCATTACATGTCCAAAAACATAATGATTGTTTCTTCCTAATATTGGAAATTAGCTCTCTTTTTGATTTGACCTCTTTCAGAATGTTTTCAATACTCTTTTTAGCTGTCCATGGTATTCTCAACATTCTTCTGTAAAACCACATTTCTACATTCTCCAGTGCTTTTCTTGTCTGTTGTCCTATTGTCCATGATTCACATCCATATGTTAAGACTGATTCTACATAACATTTAAGAACTCTTTTTTTCTATTTTTATGGCGATTCATTATTGTACAATTAAATTACTACGGTGGTTTTCTGTTGCCTTCCGTCGGTTTGTTTACGGTTGGCTCCGCTAGCCTTTGATTAAAAAGTCTCACCCACAAGGCAGCGGGGTTGTTTTACTTCGGGGTACCCTCCCTTAGCCTTTTACTCTCCCGAGCTTACCTGCAAGGCAGCAGGGCAGCCACAGGTTGTACTGTTTACTTCATACAGTAGCAGGTAAAATTACCGGACCTGACATTACCATTGAATACACCGTGAGCCTTTTATTTTCCTCAATTTGAAGCAGACATAACCCGGAGTTTAAGAGTTAACTAACACAAGCATGCAGTGCACATTTCAAAGCTTGACAATTCTCGCCAAAACTGGTATATAAATTGGGCTCGCTCATCTAACGAGTTAACCTGATCTATATAGTAAAGGTTTTCTATAAGGCTATTAATAGTTCAGACTTTTTATTTCTTTCATTACCCGGTGTCTAATTCTGATGTTCTCTAAAATTGGTCACGGTGTACGAAACTGTGGAAGGTCAAGTTATGGAGGTGCACTTGGTAGAAGTCGGATCAAAACGAGGACACTTGGGTATATGACACAGCCATCTTAGAACTGCTAAGACCCGTGGGAAGAAGATAAAACCGGAAAACCAACCAACTAGTGTAACGTGTTCTAATATAGGAGATATACACGGCTGGCTTCAATCTGTGGCAGTGACTGACTACTCTAACTTCACTCTGTGACAGTGACTGATCACTCTGGCTGGCTTCAATCTGTGACAGTGACTGACCACTCTGGCTGGCTTCAATCTGTGGCAGTGACTGACCACTCTGGCTGGCTTCAATCTGTGGCAGTGACTGACCACTCTGGCTGGTTTCAATCTGTGGCAGTGACTGACCACTCTGGCTGGTTTCAATCTGTGGCAGTGACTGACCACTCTGTCTAACTTCAATCTGTGGCAATGACTGACCACTCTGTCTAACTTCAAACTGTGGCAGTGACTGACCACTCTGGCTGGTTTCAATCTGTGGCAGTGACTGACCACTCTGTCTAACTTCAATCTGTGGCAATGACTGACCACTCTGTCTAACTTCAATCTGTGGCAATGCCTGACCACTCTGTCTAACTTCAATCTGTGGCAATGCCTGACCACTCTGTCTAACTTCAATTAACAGAGTAGAATGAGACTCCATGGTAGCTAACCTTCGTTGTGGAGAAGGCACTTGATGATAATGATGACTCTCCGACTGGTAGCCACTCAGCTAAACGTCACACTGATTGGTCAGTTCCAGCTATCTTCTATAAATTCCCACCGACTAATCTTCTGGCTCCAACATCTGTGAATGACAAATAATTGCCGCGCCTCAAAAACTCCTAATTGGGCTTCATGGATTGTTCTCGTCCGACCACGTGTGGACATAACTACTGTGCCTGTATGGGTAGGGGGCATCATCATCGGGTGCCGTCTCCGCAACGAAGGTTGGCTATCATGGATCGCCAATCCACTCTGTTTCTTGCTGTGATGGTGCAGGTTGTCATAGATTGACTTGTCCATCATTTGATGTTACTCGGCCATGTTAGTCTTGGTCTGCCTCTTTTACCTTGTATTTTCGCTTCCAATATTACTTTTATCAGGCTGTTGTGTGTGTCTTTTAACATGCCCCAAAATTTCATCTGTCTTGACTAATTGTGTTTAGTAGTTTTCTTTTCATTTTTAGTTGTTTTAAAACATCGTTTGTTTTATTTCTTTCCATCCAATTCTACCTATTCTTCTATAAATTCACATTTCAAAGGCTTCAACTTTCTGTTCTGTTTTCTGGTCTAATGTCCATGTTACTGCACCATACAGGAATATTGAGAAGATGTAACATTTTGCTATTCTTAGCTTCAGCCCTACTGTTATTTGTTTTGTTGTTAGTATATTTTTCATGGCGTTAAAATTACTTTTTCCCATACCTATTCTTTTGTTTATTTCAATTTTACATTTTCCATCACTGGTTATATTATGTCCGAGATAGTTGTAGCTCTGAACTGTCTCCAGATGTTTTCCTTCAACTTTGATATTTATTTTTAGGTCTTGAGAATTTTCTTTGTTTATGATCGTAGTTTTAGTCTTTTTGATGTTCATATCTAGTCCACATTTTTTGCTTGTCATGTTTATTTCATTAAGCAATTGTTGTAGATCTTTAGGATTTTCTGCTAGTAGAACAGTATCACCAGCATATTTTAGGTTATTGATTATCTTCCAATTAATGTTTAGGCCTGGTATCTCTGAGATGTTTTTAAAGATTTGCTCACTGGGTAGAGGGCATCCTACCCTATTACAACTCTACCCACAATCACCCCTGCTCGCAAAGCTGAAAACCTCACTCTAATTGGTGGTTTTATATGGAATTACCTCCCAGCACGTAGGCCTAAGTAAATGTATAGATGGCTGTGAGGAGCTATAGACGGCTGACGTCATTCTATCCACAATCGACCCTGCTCGAAAAGCTGAAATCGTTACGCTAGTTGGGGACTTTCCGGGGTTTCCTTGCAGCCCTCGGTCTTACTTTTATAGATTGCGATGGAATATGCATCGGTGTCACGGAATTCGTACGCTACGTTGAAGTATTCCTGAATCATAACAAATGAGATCGATAACCATTTTTGACAATAGTGACAAGAAAAGCGGTTCTTAAATGTTATAGAGCCATTCTTAACTTATGGATGTGGATCATGGACAATAGGACAACAGACAAGAAAATTTCTGGAGTCTGTAGAAATGTGGTTTTACAGAAGAATGTTGAGAATACCATGGACAGCTAAGAAGAGTATTGAAAACGTTCTGAAAGAGGCCAAAGTAAAAAGCGAGCTAATTTCCAATATTAGGAAGAAACAATCATCATTTTTTGGCCATGTAATTAGAAGGGAACAACTGGAATATATTGTAACAACTGGGAAAATTGAGGGACGAAGAGATAGAGGGAAGCAAAGAGAAAAGATACCAGACAGCTTAAGAGAATGGCTTGGCAGAAGGTCAACAACAGAAATGATAAATAACTGTCGAGATCGAAAGTTGTTGAGAGATATGATCACCTACGCCAGCAGGCCCGGTACTTGATGATTATGATGATGATTATACAAGACATGTAAAAATGAATATGGTTTAATGACAGTTTACACCAGGGGTGGCCAAATGGCGGCCCGCCAGCCTAGTTTTCTTGGCCCGCGAAGCTCCACGGACTTACTTCATTTTTTACCCCTAATAGCGGATTTCTCCTGGTTTTAATCCGTGTCGGAGTTAACTCTTCTATCGTTCAAGAATACACAATTTGAAAATCTCTGTCAATTTCTCGCAACAGCTAGATTGGCAACATAATTTCAAATAACACACACACACACACACACACACACACACACACACACACACACACACACACACACACACACACACACACACACACACACACACACACCACACACACACACACACACACACGCACACACACACACACACACACACACACACACACACACACGCACACACACTGCACAACTAATGGTGCTGACAATATTCAAAGTCTTTGCTTCGAGTTGGTACCGCAAAGTTGCTTTATTGTCAGTGCGGTGATAGCGTCAGATCTTTGGCTCAACATTTGTCGTCTGGACTTGTGGTGGCTCTTTCATTTCGCGGTAAGGGGTTAATGAGGTTGGGAGGGACAGGGGTGAGGGGACTTCGTAGCTCTAATTCTGTCTTTGAAGTTACATTCAAAATGTTTCACTGTTCGCCTTCATTCCCTTTGATCCCATCGTCTTGTCTTGTCCATAAAATGACTGCAACGTGTTTATTTGGTCACAATCTTTTGATTTCATTGTCAAACACAAGTCTGTGTATAACTGTCAAATCAGGACTTATTTTCGATAGTGGACCAACATTCTGTGACTTTTAACTTTGATGTGAGATTTTGTATTAAATCATGTTAAAACGTAGAAAAGTTGATTGTGAAAATCGCATATTTAAACCTGAATGGGAATTAGATTATTTGTTCATCTTCAATAAGGATAGTAAACCTCAGTGCTTAATTTGCGTTCAAGTGTTAGCCGTTTTGAAGGAATATAATTTAAAACGGCACTATGCCACACATCATCAAAACATGTATGAGAAACATAGCATTGAAGCTAGGAAGCTTTTGGTTGAACAGCTGAAGACAAAGTTGAATCAACAGCAAAGTATGTATACAAAGGGCAATAAAATTAAAGAGTCATCGATCATTGCATCATATACAGTTACCTATGAGCTTGCAAAATCTAAAAAACCCTTTACTGACGGAAATTTTGTGAAGAAATGTGCGATTCAAATGGCAAAGGCATTCGGTCAAGAAAAAATAGCCAAAGAATTTGAATCTGTGCCTCTTTCAAAACAAACTGTAGCCAGAAGAACAGAAGACATCAGTCTGCAACTGTCTCAAAGTTTAAAATCTTGTATTGAAAACTGCTCATATTTTTCGCTCGCGATTGATGAAAGTACTGACATCACTGACACTTGCCAGCTTCTTATTTTTGTTAAAGTTATCCAGGAGGATTTTACTGTTATTGAAGAATTTGTTGAAAGTTTGCTCTTTGCATGACACTTGTAGAGGGACAGACATATTTTCTGCAGTTCATAGTGCCGTAGATGAAGTAGGTGGTTTTGGAAAGTTGTCTGCAGTGTGTACTGATGGTTGCAAAGCTTTTATTGGTTCAAATACTGGTTTTGTTGGACTTCTAAAGCAAAACAAAATTAACGTACCTACATTGCATTGCATAATTCATCAAGAGGCCCTTTGTGCAAAGTCCATAAATCTAAAAGACACCATGGCTACTGTTGTGAAAATAACAAATTTTATAAGAGGAGGACACCAGTCTTTAAATCACAGGAAGTTTTTATCATTTTTAGAGGAAGTAGATTCTAGCTACGGTGATCTCCTGCTTTATACAGAAGTAAGATGGCTTAGTCGTGGGAAATGTTTAATAATATTTTTTGAACTGAAGAATGACATTTATGACTTCCTGCGAGAGAACTTACCATGCTCCATTGATCTTCAACATGCACTCAAAGACATTAATTTCCTTCATAATCTGGCATATCTCACAGACATCACACAACATTTGAACATATTGAATTTGCAGCTACAAGGGGAAAAGCAAACCATTTTTCAATTGATGGGATATGTTGATGGTTTTGAAAAGAAGCTGAATCTATTTAGACTTTCTTTGCAAAAAAATGATCTGTTCCATTTTTCAAGTTGTAAGCAGTTGTTGTCAGAGATAGAAAGTGCAAACTTCAGTAAGTACGCAGCTGACATTGAACATTTGATTTGTGAATTGATCGACGATTTCAAGATTTTGAAATGTTTCGTCCGCAAACGGAACTTTTTAATAACCCAATTAAGTGCACAGTGGAGTGCCAGCCATCAGATCTTCAACTAGAGTTGTGTGACCTTCAGTGTGACCCCTTCCTCAGTACTGTAAAGGCATTAGGAGCTGAATTCTGGAAATTGCTACCAAATGAACGTTACCCGTGTCTGAGAAAATGGGCACTAAAGATGTGCTCTATATTCGGCAGCACATATCTCTGCGAGACAACATTCTCTTCCATGAAGTTAATTAAATCTAAGACCAGGAACAGAATGACCGATTCGACATTGTCCCATACTCTCCGAATCGCCACGTCAAAAATGGAAGTGGACTTCAAATCTCTAGTGGAAAGCTGTGACAAGTCACAATCGTCGCACTGAGACATTAAAGGTAATTTTAAAATGAATAATTAATGGATTTGTTACAAATCAAATATGTAGTCAAAGTGCAAGCATTATTTATATTTTACTATATCGCATAGGTCCCTCATTAGCACAAACACAAAACTTAGGCTATTCAAATCAAATGTACTATCAACCCTTACGTATGCGTGTGAAAGCTGGAAAACAACAAGAGATATAGAAACAAAGTTGAACGCATTCGAAAATAAATGTCTAAGGAAAATACTTGGTATAGAATGGAACGAATTCAAAACAAACGAGGAAATTAGAGAAATCGCCAATCAACCACTAATATCTTCAGTAATAAAGAAAAGACGATGGTCATACGTTGGACATGTGATGAGAAGAGATAATAATCGAATAGCAAAGCAAGCCCTCATATGGGAAACAACAGGTAAAAGAAAAAGAGGAAGACCCAGGGAGACACTGAGAAGAACATTGATGAGAGAGGCAAGAGCAGCAGGAATCGGCTCCCTCAATGAGATAGAACTGCTTGCACAGAACAGAGACAGATGGCGAGATTTGATAAAATATCTTTAAAAGAAAACTGCTAGAACAAAAATTCATATAGGAGAAGGTGTATCTTGGTCTACGCCCTATGGGCCGGTTACGGCTCGAAAGGTCAATAGATAGATAGGTCCCTACTGTCATTTTTGACGATATTCTTAAGTGTGGCCCGCGGGTCTTGGCCTTGGCTTTAATCCGGCCCTCGGGCAACCTCAAGTTGGTCACCACTGGTTTACACTAATCAAACTGAGAGTGACGCACTGTGCGGCTAAACGTACATGAGCGAAATCGGCATGGCGCATGGAATGTCGCAAACGTACAGAAAGAGTTAATCAAACGGTGGCGACACCGCGACAAGTTTGGCAACCACAGATACCAGAACATCACAGACGTCGATATCACACGTCAGAATCACGTGATAGGGTTAATCTGAAATGTAAAAGAGTTGGGCAACGTTTCCTGTCGTGTGCTTCTCTCAGTAATCGCTGTCGGTATATTTATGGTGGCTGTTAACCTTTGATTCTCGGAAGGATATATCGCTGTGCTTTGGCATAATTTAGTGAATATATGTGTTGTTATTTTTTACTGATTTGAGTAATGTAATAGACACGTTTGTTAGTTTTAAAACAAAAATGTGATATTATAGTTCCGGACATTTGAAACGTTTCTTCTCTGTAATTGTTTTGTTGATTTGATTAGAATTATGTGAATTATAAATATCAAGTCCAAACTTGTGTATATGTCTTTGTTTCACATCAAGTTTGGTCAAATTGTATGTTAAATTAAAGGGATAACATTACAGTGTATGACAATATGCTTTATGTGGAGTAGTTCTACATACAACGGTATATATAGGGCATAGTTGCACATATAACGGTTTGTAGATCATAGTTGCACATATAACGGTTTATAGAGGATAGGGATAAAGCATAAAAATGCGAAGCTGCAGTAAAGCTGAATGTGAGGAAAAATTAAAAAAATAGAAAAAAATGGAATGTTAGAAGCTTTACGTGATAAGTGGACGACAATTATTGTCCATGATCCTTTATAGAGGACAGTTGCATATAGCGGTTTATAGAGGACAGTTGCATATAACGGTTTATAGAGGACAGTTGCATATAACGGCTTATAGAGGACAGTTGCATATAACGGTTTATAGAGGACAGTTGCATATAACGGTTTATAGAGGACAGTTGCATATAACGGTTTATAGAGGACAGTTGCATATAACGGTTTGTAGAGGACAGTTGCTTATAACGGTTTATAGAGGACAGTTGCATATAACGGTTTGTAGAGGATAGTTGCATATAACGGTTTGTAGAGGATAGTTGCATATAACGGTTTGTAGAGGATAGTTGCATATAACGGTTTGTAGAGGATAGTTGCATATAACGGTTTGTAGAGGATAGTTGCATATAACGGTTTGTAGAGGATAGTTGCATATAACGGTTTGTAGAGGATAGTTGCATATAACGGTTTGTAGAGGATAGTTGCATATAACGGTTTGTAGAGGATAGTTGCATATAACGGTTTGTAGAGCATAGTTGCATATAACGGTTTGTAGAGCATTGTTGCATATAACGGTTTGTAGAGCATTGTTGCACAAACGGAACGGTTTGTAGAGCATAGTTGCATATAACGGTTTGTAGAGCATAGTTGCATATAACGGTTTGTAGAGCATAGTTGCATATAACGGTTTGTAGAGCATTGTTGCACATATAACGGTTTGTAGAGCATAATTGCACATATAACGGTTTATATAGCATAGTCGCACATATAACGGTTTGTAGAGCATAGCTGCACATATAACGGTTTGTAGAGCATAGCTGCACATATAACGGTTTATATAGCATAGTCGCACATATAACGGTTTATATAGCATAGTTGCACATATAACGGTTTATATAGCATAGTTGCACATATAACGGTTTATACGGCACAGTTGTACAGATAACGGTTGATGTAACATTTTAACATTTGTATAAGTTTTTCTATTCGCTTGTAAAACATGGACACTTACGAGAAAGCTACGGAAGAAAATACATGGTATCGAGATGAAATATTATTGTAAGGTTTTGGACATCTCTTACTTAGATCATATCACAAATGTTATCATAAGGTTTTGGACATCTCTTACTTAGATCATATCACAAATGTTATCTTAAGGTTTTGGGCATCTCATACTTAGAGCGTATCACAAATGTTATCGTAAGGTTTTGGACATCTCTTACTTAGTAAAAGTAAAAGTAAAGTACCCCCCGTCACGCCAAGTGGCGGCGTATAGGGAAATATGGTGTTAGTGACCCTATATTTTACAGACCTTCAGCACATGATTTTTGGGGTAATGTGGTCGGTATTACGCCCGTGCTGCTTTACTTTCCCAGAAAAAATCCGGTACCCATTTAAGGCTGGGTGAACCCGGAGCCGTCGGTTGGGATCGAACCCTACCCCTTGTCCGTAGTAGTCCAGTTCACTAACCACTGAGCTATCGCGGCTCCCACTAATTTTTAGGGAATTAGTAAAACCCAGGTGTCCTCGCCAGGGTACGAACCCCGGCTGTTGCCGTGGTAAGCCAACCGCCTCTTACTTAGATCATATCACAAATGTTATCATAAGGTTTTGGGCATCTCATACTTAGATCGTATCACAAATGTTATCATAAGGTTTTGGGCATCTCATACTTAGATCGTATCTCAAATGTTATCGTAAGGTTTGGGCATCTCTTACTTAGATCGTATCACAAATGTTATCATAAGGTTTTGGACATCTCATACTTAGATCGTATCACAAATGTTATTGTAAGGTTTTGGACATCTCTTACTTAGATCGTATCACAAATGTTATCGTAAGGTTTTGGACATCTCTTACTTAGATCGTATCACAAATGTTATTGTAAGGTTTTGGACATCTCTTACTTAGATCGTATCACAAATGTTATTGTAAGGTTTTGGACATCTCTTACTTAGATCGTATCACAAATGTTATTGTAAGGTTTTGGACATCTCTTACTTAGATCGTATCACAAATGTTATCGTAAGGTTTTGGACATCTCTTACTTAGATCGTATCACAAATGTTATCATAAGGTTTTGGGCATCTCATACTTAGATCGTATCACAAATGTTATTGTAAGGTTTTGGACATCTCTTACTTAGATCATATCACAAATGTTATCCTAAGGTTTTGGACATCTCTTACTTAGATCGTATCACAAATGGAAAAAGTTCACAAAAGTATACAACCAGCAAAAAAAAAAAAAAAAGTAAAATTAAAGTACCCCCGTCACGCCAAGTGTCGTATAGGGAATATGGTGTTAGAGACCATAAATTTTATAGACCTTCGACAAATGATTTTTGGGGTAATGTGGTCGGTATTACGCCCGTACCGCTTAACTTTCCCAGAAAAAATATCCGGTACCCATTAAAGGCTGGGTGAACCGGAAGCCGTCGGTTGGGATTGAACCCTACCTCTTGTCCTTTGTAGTCCAGCTCCCTAACCACTGAGCTATCGCGGCTCCAACAAGCAATCAGTGTACACGATAATCATTTGACTAATGTGGAGAAATGCTAAATGACATTGTTTGGTCACGTATCTAGACCGTCTGGACTAGCAAAGACCTTGTGTATGGAACTGTGAAATGAACGAGGAGGAGAGTTAGGCATTGAAAGAGATGGAGGAATAACATCAAAGAATGGACAGGCCTCGACTTTGTAGAGTTACATATGGATGACTGAAAATTGAGACAATTTGTTGGATGAAATGCTATAAAATAGCTCGGGCTCTTTTACTCTTTGATGTGGCGAGCCGTAATGACTTTCTTGACATTCCCGGCTCTTACTGGATAAGTTGGAGTTCGTCTACTCCAGGCGATGCTGGGACAGTAATAGTCCAGGGCAGAGGTACTTCCAATACTAGGTCTTCTATATCAGTAACAGCCATCACTACAGAGAAAAAGCGATCCTAGCTTCTGTTAGCCAACCTGTTTAAACGAAAGCTCAATACTAGGTCTTCTATATCAGTAAGAGCAACCATTACAGGGAACACGGTGATCCTAGCTTCTGTTAACCGCCTGTTTAGACGCAGACTCAATACTAGGTCTTCTATATCAGTAAGGACCACACCTACATGGAGCACACAGATCCTAGCTTCTGTTAGTCGGCCTGTTTAGACGCAGACTGTTACCAAGGGAGACCACGAGGAGGTAGAACCGCCAGGTCATGGTCAGCTGATGTTGACGATATCTTATCAGTACTGACCCACCGATCCCCGAGTTTACTGGAAAAAAAAGGGAAAAAAAAGCTATGAAAGAAGCTGTTCAGTAACACAGCACACAGTATAATGTATCAATATATTACTTAACTATTGACAAACCAAGCTTGCTTGCTAATCTACCAACCGTCTGTCAAGACGCCAAACATGTAGACTTTAGGTCAGACCGCATTACTTTCCCAGTTTGCCTTTTCTCCACTGCAACTTCCTGATTCATTCGTTAACCGGGCTTGGGCACCTGTCAATCACATCATAATCACGTGTTATTGTGATGTATTGACTTTCCATAATTAACGTAGCTGATCAAAAGGCTTTAATAAATTGTGAAAGTGTGTCCCGACCGTCTCATAACCTTTTAGGGGTCACGAAATAGCGCGAGTGTGAAAGAAGGGTCAAGGCAGAGAAATGCATAAAAATGCGAGCTTCGGTAAAGCTAATTCTAAGGAGAAATGAAAAAAAAATGTAGGAAAAAGAACGGCAAGGTTAAAGCTTTACCTAATAAGTGAACGAAACAAATTGGAATGACGTTTCGGCTAAATAGCCCTTCAGCAGGAATAAACGTACAACATACACTATGTATATGAATTTAAAATAAGAGTATACAATTTTACTTTTTTATTTTAATGGAGCGCCGTTCCACTCTGTCTCTTTCTTTGATGGTGCAGATTGTCATAGGTTGACTTGTCCATCTTTTGATGTTACTCGTCCATGTTAATCTTGGCCTCTGCCTCTTTTACCTTGTATTTTCCCTTCTAATATTACTTTTAGTAGGCTGTTGTTTCTTTTAACATGCCCCAAAAATCTCATTTGTCTTGTTCTAATTGTGTTTAATAGTTCTCTTTTCATTTTTAGTAGTTTTAAAACTTCATAATTTGTTTTCTTTTCCTTCCATCCAATTCTACCTATTCTTCTATAAATCCACATTTCAAAGGCTTCAATTTTCTGTTCTGTTTTCTGGTCTAATGTCCATGTTTCTGCACCATACAGGAATATTGAGAATATGTAACATTTTTCTATTCTTAGTTTCAACCCTGGTGTTATTTGTTTTGATGTTAGTATATTTTTCATGGTATTGAAATTACTTTTTGTCATTCCTATTCTTTTATTTATTTCAGTTGTACATTTTCCATCACTGGTTATAGTATGTCCCAGGTAGTTGTAGCTCTGAACTGTCTCCAGGTCTATTCCTTCAACTTTGATATTTATTTGTAGGTGTTGAGAATTTCTTTGTTTATGATTTTTAGTCTTTTTGATATTCATTTCTAGGCCATATTTTTTGCTCGTTATGTTTACTTTACTATTTGAACATTTTTTTTTACATTTTTATATTATTTATTATTTTGAACGTATATCTGTGAGTGTATGTTGTACGTTTGTTCCTACTGATGTCCTATTAAACCGAAACGTCGTCTTTCTAGTTTGTATCGTCCACTTATTACTTAAATCTTTAACCATACCGGGTTTTTTTTTTGCCTGTATACATTTTGTCCATTCCTGCGAGAGTGAGCCCAGACCATCTCGTGACCGTTCATGGACCACGAAATAGTTCAAGTGTGAAAGAAGGGACCACTGGTAACACAGACAGGAGCAATTCTTTCTCTGTGGTACTTTAGTTGGTTCCGTCATTTGTGTATTTCCATGAAGATAAGAAGCGAATAATTCTTCTGTTCCACATTCAAAGTGATTAGAAGAAGCTGTGACTTAAAGTAAATAAACACAACACACAAAAAAACCACTTAAGCGGCTCATCCTCATCTAGTGCCATGCCTGCTGACGTAGGTGATCATGTCTCTCCACAACTTTCAATCTCAACAGTTATTTATCATTTCTGTTGTTGACCTTCTGCCAGGCCATTCTCTTAAGCTGTCTGCTATCTTTTCTTTTTGCTTCCCTCTATCTCTTCGTCCCTCAATTTTCCCAGTTGTTACAATATATTCCAGTTGTTCTCTTCTCATTACATGGCCAAAAAATGATGATTGTTTCTTCTTATTTTGGATATTAGCTCTCTTTTTACTTTGGCCTCTTTCAGAACGTTTTCATTACTTTTCTTAGCTGTCCATGGTATTCTCAACATTCTTCTGTAAAACTACATTTCTACAGCATCCAGTGATTTTCTTGTCTGTTGAGTTACTATCGATGATTCACGTTCATATGTTAAGACTGGCTCTTCATAACACACTTAAGAACTCTTTTTCTTGTTTCTGTTGTCAAAAATGGATTGCACAGTAACTTCTTCATTTTTGGAAAGCTATTTTTGCCTGAGACATTCTTCATCTCACCTCTGTTGTACATCTACCATCTCACCTCTGTTGTACATCTACCATCTCACCTCTGTTGTACATCTACCATCTCACCTCTGTTGTACATCTACCATCTCACCTCTGTTGTACATCTACCATCTCACCTCTGTTGTACATCTACCATCTCACCTCTGTTGTACATCTACCATCTCAGCTCTGTTGTACATCTACCATCTCACCTCTGTTGTACATCTACCATCTCACCTCTGTTGTACATCTACCATCTCACCTCTGTTGTACATCTACCATCTCACCTCTGTTGTACATCTACCATCTCACCTCTATTGTACATCTACCATCTCACCTCTATTGTACATCTACCATCTCACCTCTGTTGTACATCTACCATCTGAGGTTATCAAGTATTTAACTCTTTCCATACGGCAGCTTTTTATCAATACAACGGAGCAAATCCCAGAAACAACATATGTCATGGTTTTGAGAATCAATCTACATATTTATATTTATCTAATATATAACATATTATATATGAAATTTTAATTGGATGGAAGGAAAAGAAAACAAACGATGAAGTCTTAAAACAACTAAAAATGAAAAGAGAACTACTAAACACAATTAGAACAAGACAAATGCGATTCTTGGTCCATGTTAAAAGACACAACAGCCTACTAAAAGTAATCCTGGAGGGGAAAATACAAGGTGAAAGAGGCAGAGACAGACTAAGACTAACATGGACGAGTAACATCAAAAGATGGACAAATCAGCCTATGACAACCTGCACCATCAAAGCAAGAGATAGAGCAGAATGGCGCTCCATGGTAGCCAACCTTCGTTGCAGAGACGGCACTCGATGATGATGATATGAAATTTTAGATAATCGAACAAGGTATTAGATTTCACCATTATCAAGATGATGCGCGATATGTAAGAATAATATGGTTTGATGACGAGGGACACATTATGAGGTGAAACATACGCGGTCGAAATCAACATAACGCACAGTGCGTCGAAATGTATGGAAAGAGTGAAAAATTTAAACATTACCTCCATTACCTCAAATGAGAATTGTCCTTCTTTGATCTTTTTGTTACGAGCATTATCTATCTGTCTGTCTATCTGTCTGTCTGTCTATCTATATGGATGGATGGATGGATGGATAGATAGATAGATAGATAGATAGATAGATAGATAGATAGATAGATAGATAGATAGATAGATAGATAGATAGATAGATAGATAGATAGATAGATAGATAGATAGATAGATAGATAGATAGATAGATAGTTAGATAGGTAGGTAGGTAGGTAGGTAGGTAGCTAGATATATAGATAGATAGATAGATAGATAGATAGATAGATAGATAGATAGATAGATAGATAGATAGATAGATAGATAGATAGATAGATAGATAGATAGATAGATAGATAGATAGATAGATAGATAGATAGATAGATAGATAGATAGATAGATAGATAGATAGATAGATAGATAGATAGATAGATAGATAGATAGATAGATAGATAGATAGATAGATAGATAGATAGATATAGATTTTATATAATATTTATCTGAATGTATATTACAATATAGGGAGCCGCGATAGCTCAGTGGTTAGTGAACTGGACTACAAAGGACAAGAAGTAGGGTTCGATCCCAACCGACGGCTTTCGGGTTCACCCAGCCTTAAATGAATACCGGATTTTTTCTGAGAAAGTAAAGCGGCACGGGCGTAATACCGACCACATTACCCCAAAAACCATGTGCTGAAGGTCTGTAAAATTTATGGTCACTAACACCATATTCCCTATACGCCACTTGGCGTGACGGGAGCTCTTTACTCACTTTATATTACAATCTATGAATGGACCGACCCCATCTATTAAAGTTTGTATGAGAAAGTAAAGCACTTTTTAATTATACATTCAAATTCAATAATCAATATATCGATCGGTGTTTGTGATTATTGATTTACGAAGTTGTGAGTTTTGATTAATTCGTTTTTCGCTGATCGAACGTGAAGCAGTTATTGAACAGCTGAGGTTGAGTATAATTACGAATAGATTTGATTTCATATCAAAATGCTGCATAACCTGTGTGGTTGTTGCTGCTGTTTTGTATAAGTATATATAGTATTTGTTGGTGTCTTGAATCAGGCAAACGGAGAAGGGTAGTGGTTTGGGGATGATACGGGTTAAAAGGAATAGGGGTATTTAAGATGGTCGTGATTAAGGTATTATATATATATATATATATATATATATATATGCAATCCATTTTTGATAATCGGAACAAGAAAAAGAGTTCTTAAATGTTATGTTGAGCCAGTCTTAACATAAGGAGGTGAATCATGGACAAAAGGACAACTAACAAGAAAATCACTGGAGTCGATAATTTACTAAATATAAGAAATAGATTAGAAACGCAGAATAAAGGCAAGTGTTCAAAAATTAAAACAGGTAAATGAATTTAAATATTTGGGAACTTTGTTAATCTCAGACGGAAGATGTACAAAAGAGGTAAGATGCAGAATGGCTCAGGCAAAAGCAGCTTTCCAAAAAATGAGGAAGATACTATGCAATCCATTTTTTGACAATAGAAACAAGAAAAATAGTTCTTTAATGTTATGTAGAGCCAGTCTTAACATATGGATGTGAATCATGGACAATAGGACAACAGACAAGAAAATCACTGGAGTCTGTAGAAATGTGGTTTTACAAATGTTTCTCAAATGTTAAGTCGGTCCTATTATATGGCTGTGAAACATGGATAATAACAAAATTGACAATCACGAAGGTACAGACTTTCATTAATGGATGCTTGCGCAGAATAAATGGATGGAAATGGCAGGACAAAGTCACTAACGTGGAATTATGGAAATGTACCGGTCAAATACCAGTGGATAAAGAGATACAGCGAAGACGATGGCGATGGATAGGACACACACTGCGGAAGCCAACTAAGAGTATTACACAACAGGCCCTTTTTTGGAATCCCCAGGGGAAAAGACAAAGAGGAAGACCAAGGAATTCTTGGAGAAGACAGATCGAAGCAGAGATGAAGATGATGGGGAAGACATGGAATGATCTTAAAAGAATTGCAAAAAGCAGAACTACTTGGAAAGTGTTTGTTGAAGACCTATGCTCCACTGGGAGCTAAAAGGTAGAAGAAGAAGTCTTAACATATGGGTATACATCATGGACAACAGAGAGGAAAATCAGTGGAGGCTGTAGAAACGCGGTTTTACAGAAGAATGTTGAGAATACCATGGACATCTAAGAAGAGTAATGAAGATGTTCTGAAAGAGGTCAACGCAAAAAGAGAGACAATTTCCAATATTAGGAAGAGACAATCATCACTATTTGGACGTGTAATGAGAAGAGAACAGCTGGAATATATTGTAACAACTGGGAAAATTGAGGGATGAAGAGAGAGAGGGAAGCAAAGAGAAAAAAATAACAGACAGCTTAAGAGAATGGCCTGGCAGAAGGTCAACAACAGAAATGATAAATAGCTGTCGAGATCGAAAGTTGTGGAGAGACATAATCACCTTCGCCTGCAGACATGACACTTGATGATGATGACTTTAATTTACATAAATGAACTTTAAGGATGGCATCGCTATAATCTCAGACGTGCTTGTAAATAATAGATGATATTTTATGACGCCATACATTTTCATACTTTGAGTAAAATCTTGAGGATTAATTCTATATTTGTCTGTTATATTGTGTCTAACAATCACCATCATCAAGTGCCATGCATGCTGGCGCAAGTGATCATGTCTCTCCGCAACTTTCGATCGCGACAGTTATTTATAATTTCTGTTGTTGACCTGTCAAGCCATTCTCTTAAGCTGTCTGGTATCTTTTCTCTTTGCTTCCCTCTATCTCTTCGTCCCTCAATGTTCCCAGTTGTTACAATATATTCCAGCTGTTCTCTTCTCATTACATGGACAAACAATGATGATTGTTTCTTCCTAATATTGGAAATTAGCTCTCTTTTTCTTTGACCTCTTACAGAACGTGTTCATTACTCTTCTTGGCTGTCCATGGTATTTTCAATATTCTTCTGCAAAACCACATTTCTACAGCTTCCAGTGATTTTCTTGTCTGTTGTTCTATTGTCCATGATTCACATCCATATGTTAAGACTGGCTCTACATAACATCTTAGAACTCCTTTTCATGTTTCTATTCTCAAAAATGAATTGCCCAGTATCTTTCCCATTTTTTTGGAAAGCTGCTTTTGCCTGAGCCATTCTGCATCTCACCTCAGTAACATACAATAGGTTTTTCTATTTCAAAAAATATTTATTTATTTATTTTTTTCGTTCGCCAGCTTTGACCTCTGACGAAGTCCCTAGAGACTAGGAACTGAATTTTTCGTGTTAATCCATTTTTCACTGGCAGCCGTGTGCACAGGGGTCCCTCGCCACACAGGCAGATAACTCCGATATTTATTTATTTATTTATTTTTTTAATTTAATTTTTTTTTTTTAAAGTACAATTTAGAGAAAGTCAAAATGAATTCTGTCGGAGTGACTAAGAAGGAAATGAACATTCACGGCAGCTGGAAAGCTGGGTACAAAGTAAGCGATTCACTGATTCAGCACATCGCTTCAGAGGTTTCAACGAGACCATCAAAGTCAGGCACGTTAACGCTAAGTTTTCTCGGATTAACAATTCATCTTTTTCCGACTCTTGACGGAAAACCTGGATCATCCAATCAAATTTCGTTTGAATCCCTCCGGGACATTTCCGTAAACCCATACCAGAAGAAATGTATAATGATTGTCTATCTTGACTCAAGTCGTAAATTTAGTGTTATGGCGTGTTCGAGTCACGACGAGAGAAACTCCTACGACTTTTCGAAAGCGTACAAGGAACTTTTAAACCTCAGACGTCAGAATGCACATACCGCGTCTCAGTCGCAGAACTCACCAAACTGGACTCTACGGAAAAGTCCAATTATTTCAACAAATGAAAATTCCAAAATTATTCATGAAAATGTGTTAAAATCCAGCGCTCCTGCCACGGTTTCGTCCGGGACATCTTTCACCTCGTTCAATGGAGGTTTGATTGGAGAGCAGTATGGTAGTTCCCAGAGAAGTAACGCAGGCTACAGGTCTACTATAATCATCGACGGCTACAACGATTGTGATGACGTCTTTGAGGAGGAAGATCGAACGATTGTCGTTCACGAACCCGAGGAGCTCGCGAGAGAGTTTGCTGGATTCACTGTTCATGGAAGGAACAGGTATTCAATGTGGAAGTTCAGGTAAATATTTGAATATCTTTCTTTTCAACGTGGAAGTTCAGGTAAATATTTGAATATCTTTCTTTTCAATGTGGAAGTTCAGGTAAATATTTGAATATCTTTCTTTTCAATGTGGAAGTTCAGGTAAATATTTGAATATCTTTCTTTTCAATGTGGAAGTTCAGGTAAATATTTGAATATTTTTCTTTTCAATGTGGAAGTTCAAGTAAATATTTGAATATTTTTCTTTTCAATGTGGAAGTTCAGGTAAATATTTGAATATCTTTCTTTTTCAATGTGGAAGTTCAGGTAAATATTTGAATATTTTTCTTTTCAATGTGGAAGTTCAGGTAAATATTTGAATATCTTTCTTTTTCAATGTGGAAGTTCAGGTAAATATTTGAATATCTTTCTTTTCAATGTGGAAGTTCAGGTAAATATTTGAATATCTTTCTTTTTCAATGTGGAAGTTCAGGTAAATATTTGAATATCTTTCTTTTTCAATGTGGAAGTTCAGGTAAATATTTGAATATCTTTCTTTTCAATGTGGAGTTCAGGTAAATATTTGAATATCTTTCTTTTTCAATGTGGAAGTTCAGGTAAATATTTGAATATCTTTCTTTTCAATGTTGAAGTTCAGGTAAATATTTGAATATTTTTCTTTTCAATGTGGAAGTTCAGGTAAATATTTGAATATCTTTCTTTTTCAATGTGGAAGTTCAGGTAAATATTTGAATATCTTTCTTTTCAATGTGGAGTTCAGGTAAATATTTGAATATCTTTCTTTTTCAATGCGGAAGTTCAGGTAAATATTTGAATATCTTTCTTTTCAATGTGGAATTTCAAGTAAATATTTGAATATCTTTCTTTTCAATGTGGAAGTTCAGGTAAATATTTGAATATCCTTTTTCTTTCGTCGTAGAGGATGGGATGAACAATCATCATCATCATCTTCATTATCATCAACGGCTTAACCACCACTGGAGTGATAGGTGGTCTCGAGGTAAAACGTGAGCCCCTAGACAAGGAAGTCTTATGTTCGGCCCCCTCCACAGGCGGTGGAAAAAAAAAACCAATTCGTGGTGTCTTTATGGCTTTACTCTCCCTCCTTTTCTGGCTAGAGAGATCCGATGTCTGGCCTTTTCTGGATAGTGAGATCCGATGTCTAGTCTTCTCTGGGTAGTGAGATTCGATGTCTAGCCTTCTCTGAGTAGTGAGATACGATGTCTAGCCCTCTTTGGGTAGTGAGATCCGATGTCTAGCCTTCTCTTGGTAGTGAGATCCGATGTCTAGTCTTCTCTGGGTAGTGAGATCCGATGTCTGGCCTTCTCTGGGTAGTGAGATCAGATGTCTAGCCTTCTCTGGTTGGTGAGATCCGATGTCTGGCCCTCTCTGGGTGGTGAGTTCCGATGTCTAGCCCTCTCTGGGTGGTGAGTTCCGATGTCTAGCCTTCTCTGGGTAGTGAGATTCGATGTCTAGTCTTCTCTGGGTGGTGAGATCCGATGTCTAGCCTTCTCTGGGTAGTGAGATTCGATGTCTAGTCTTCTCTGGGTAGTGAGATTCGATGTCTAGTCTTCTCTGGGTAGTGAGATCCGATGTCTGACCTTCTCTGGGTAGTGAGATCCGATGTCTGACCCTCTTTCGGTAGTGAGATCCGATGTCTGGCCTTCTCTTGGTGGTGAGATCCGATGTCTAGCCGTCTCTGGATAGTTAGATCCGATGTCTAGCCCTCTCTTGGTGTTGAGATCCGATGTCTGGCCTTCTCTGGGTAGTGAGATCCGGTGTCTATGCCTCTCTTGGTAGTGTGATCCGGTGTCTATGCCTCTCTTGGTAGTGTGATCCGGTGTCTATGCCTCTCAGATAACGGTGAAGAACAGGAGGTCCCATGTTTTTTCGCGCACGTTAAAAAACCCCTGACAGTTAAAAGTCGAAAAGATTAGGCCAAACGTTTGACCGGGGTTCGGGGAAAAACAACAACCCAGAACATTACAACCGACAATGATTAAAATGAGAGTATCTCTGAAGTCAGAGAAGATCTGCCTGTGTGGCGAGAGACACCTGAGCATTCAGCTGCCGGTTTTTTGAATAAAGTTAGAAAGATATATTTTCACGCAAAATTCAGGCCCGTCCAACTTTGCTAGAGATCTATACCAGACGAACGCAAACAAAGAAACAACAAACAACAACAACAGTAGTAGATCATTTGCAACGTCCCCTGTTATGAATGTAATATGTAACAACTTTCTTATTATTACTGTTCCTATCTCTTCGTTAGTTTAATTATCTGGTTTAGGTATTTGTTTACTTTCATGCTAGGAGAGACATCGTTATCATGTTGTCATAGATCCAGTGGCATGTGAGCTGACGCGCTTTGGCCAAATGCCACTTAATGACATCTGGGGGTATTCACATTGTAATGACAATTTGTTCCTACCATTTTTCTTATGGTTTCATTTTGGTATTCTGTCTCTTCTTGTGTTGTTTGTTACTTTTCTCAAGCATCGCATCTCACAAGAAAGATCAACACATGTGAGATGCGATGCTTGAGAAAAGTAACAAACAACACAAGAAGAGATAGAATACTAAATAAAACCATAAGAAAAATGGTAGGAATAAAACCCTGCCTACAATATATAGAACAACAACAACTTAAATGGTTGGGCCACCTGGTCAGAATGAATCCTTACCAATCACCATCAAGGGCGTTCTTCTCGAGAATGCATGGAAAAAGACCAAGAGGAAGACCCAGAAGAAGATGGATAGATGCAGTGATAGAGACATGTAACAACAAAGGAAAATCACTAATTCAGACAGTTCGAGCTGCTCAAGAACGACAAATGATATAAACCACGACACCTTTTAGGTATCAGTGAGAAAGAGAAAAGAAGAAGATGGATAGATGCAGTGATAGAGACATGTAACAACAAAGGAAAATCACTAATTCACACAGTTCGAGCAGCTCAAGAACGACAAATGATATAAACCACGAGACCTTTTAGGTATCAGTGAGAAAGAGAAAAGAAGAAGATGGATAGATGCAGTGATAGAGACATGTAACAACAAAGGAAAATCACTAATTCACACAGTTCGAGCAGCTCAAGAACGACAAATGATATAAACCACGACACCTTTTAGGTATCAGTGAGAAAGAGAAAAGAAGAAGATGGATAGATGCAGTGATAGAGACATGTAACAACAAAGGAAAATCACTAATTCACACAGTTCGAGCAGCTCAAGAACGACAAATGATATAAACCACGACACCTTTTCGGTACCAGTGAAAAAGTGAAAAAAGAGAAGTATAAGAAGAATGACAATAAAAAAAAGATAAAGAAGTGTTATGGTAACAGCTTTACATAGGTGACAAACAAAACAAAAGTTAAACGACGGTTCGGCCAAGTAGGCCTTCAGCTGGAACAATAAATAACAACACAAACAATGTATAACATCTATAGGTCCTTATATTTATTTTTTTTCATTTTATTTTTATTTTTTTTTTGTATTGTTGTTTGTTTTTCCAGCTGAAGGTCTACTTGGCCGAACCGTTGTTCGACTTTTATTTTGTTTGTCACCTACGTAAAATTGTCATCATAACACCTTTTTCTCTTTTTTGGTATTGTTATAAATCGTCATTATTATCGTCATTTTTTCAGCATTTTCGATTCTCTAAGCATCTTGACCCCTTTATCCCTTTTATATTTCCCTTGCAGTTCTGTACATGGTGTTCCATTTATGAGGTATTTGAGGAGTTGCCCTGATGTCAGTGAGCAAACTGTCAAACTGGTGATACCAGACAGCGAATCAATTCAGAGGAAGAGGTATGTTTACAGCCCTCGGAAAAAAATGACAAAAAATCAACAACAGAAAAAAAAACACACAAAAAAGAACAAAGAACAATATATGGACCGAAGCAGGGTCGAACCTGTACACAGCGATAGTTAGCTGAATGGCAGTGTTCCCCAGCGTTTGGCTTTTCGTGGCAAGGCGCATTGCCACTGAGTACGGGTTCGATCCTGCTTCGGTCCATATATTGTTCTTTGTTTTTTTTTATGTTGTTGATTATTTGTCATTTTTTTCCGAGTGCTGTAATCATACCTCTTCCTCTGAATTGATTCGCTGATTATCGCCTCGGAAGTTTCCCTCTATAATAATATTCATTTATTATTATTTGTCTCCTGATACCGTACAGCGTAGCCCGTTCCGTATGGAAGCTTTTTATCGACGCAACAGAAGAGATTTCAGAGACAAAATTATTCATGATTTTAAGAATCAATCTACATATTTATATTTATCTAACATATAACATTCCAAAGAAATTAGGCTAAATACAAAAATACAAATTTTCAACTCCAATGTTAAGTCGGTTCTATTATATGGCTGTGAAACATGGAGAATAACAAAATTGACAATCACGAAGGTACAGACTTTCATTAATGGATGCTTGCGCAGAATAAAGGGATGGAAATGGCAGGACAAAGTCACAAACGTGGAATTATGGAAATGTACCGGTCAAATACCAGTGGATAAAGAAATACAGCGAAGACGATGGCGATGGATAGGACACACACTACGGAAACCAACTGAGAGTATTACACAACAGGCCCTTTTTGGAATCCCCAGGGGAAAAGACAAAGAGGAAGACCAAGGAATTCTTGGAGAAGACAGATTGAAGCAGAGATGAAGATGATGGGGAAGACATGGAATGATCTTAAAAGAATTGCAAAAAACAGAACGACTTGGAAAGTGTTTGTTGAAGACCTATGCTCCACTGGGAGCTAAAAGGTAGAAGAACATATAACATATTATATATGAATTGTTAGATAATTGGACAAGGAATTAGATTTCACCAATACCAAGATGATACAAAACATGGACAAGGAGTATGGTTTGATGGCGTTTTACATTAAATCAAATTGTGAAAGTGACGCACTGTGCGGCGAGACGAACAGAAAGAGTTAAGAGAATGGCTTGCCAGAAGGTCAACAACATAAATGATAAAAAACTGTCGAGATCGAGAGTTGTGGAGAGACATGATCACCTAAGCCAGCAAGCATGGTACTTGATGATGATGATATATTAACTTAATGTTATGTACAAGTCATTTGTTAACACACAGAAGTTATGTCAATATTGCAGAAAGTTTATAATTTAATTAAATGTCGTTCATTTTAGACTCCATCATTTGAGGACAACTCTGACCTGGAATCTCTGACGTCAGCATCGGCTTTACAAACAGCAAACGTCACGTTCAATGACGTCAACATTCCCGATGATAAGTCGTCAGAAATCAGCTCTGACGTGTTCCATACTCGCAGTAACTTACGTGGATCTAGGTGAGCATGCTGCAGGATCTAGATAATGATTAGTGGAGTAGAAATGTATTGGGGGAATTAATTATGTTTAAGCATGTAGCAATTATGCTCAGTGGTTAGTGAACTGGACTACAAAGGACAAGATATACGGTTCGAACCCAATCGACTGGTTTCCGGTTCACCCAGCCTTTAATGGGTACTGGATTTTTTTTTCTGGGAAAGGAAAGCGGCACGGGCGTAATACCCACCACATTAGCCCAAAAATCATGTGCTGAAGTTCTGTAAAATTTTTGGTCACTAACATCATATTCCCTATACGCCACTTGGAGTGATGCGGGTACTTTACTTTTTTTATGTAGCAATTACGGGACAATCATGAAAATACAGACTTTCATTAATGGATGCTTACGCAGAATAAAAGGATGGAAATGGCAGGACAAAATCACTAACATAGAATTATAGAACTGTACCAGTCAAATAAAATACCAGAGGATAAAAAGATACAGCGAAGACGATGCGCTGGATAAGGCACACACTGCTGAAGCCAACTGAGAGTATTCTGAAATCTCCAGGGGAAAAGACAAAGAGGAAGACCAAGGAATTCTTGGAGAAGACAGATAGAAGCAGTGATGAAGATGATGGGGAAGACATGGAATGATCTTAAATGAATGGCAAGAAACAGAACAGCTTGGAAAGTGTTTGTTGAAGACCTATGCTTCACAGGGAGCTGAAAGTGTTTGTTGAAGATCTATGCTTCACATGGAGCTGAAAGTGTTTGTTGAAGACCTATGCTTCACAGGGGGCTGAAAGTGTTTGTTGCAGACCTATGCTCCACTGGGAACTGAAAGTGTTTGTTGAAGACTTATGTTCCACTGGGACCTGAAAGTGTTTGTTGAAGACCTATGCTCCACAGGGAGCTGAAAATGTTTGTTGAAGACCTATGATCCACAGGGAGCTGAAAGTGTTTGTTGAAGACCTATGCTTCACAGGGAGCTGAAAGTGTTTGTTGCAGACCTATGCTCCACAGGGAGCTGAAAGTGTTTGTTGAAGACCTATGCTCCACAGGGAGCTGAAAGTGTTTGTTGAAGACCTATGCTTCACAGGGAGTTGAAAGTGTTAATTGAAGACCTATGCTCCACAGGAACCTGAAAGTTTTTGTTGAAGACCTATATTCCACTGGGACCTGAAAGTGTTTGTTGAAGACCTATGCTTCATAGGGAGCTGAAAGTGTTTGTTGAAGACCTATGCTTCACAGGGAGCTGAAAGTGTTTGTTGAAGACCTATGTTCCACAGGGAGCTGAAAGTGTTTAATGAAGACCTATGCTTCACAGGGAGCAGAAAGTTTTTGTTGAAGACCTATGCTCCACTGGGACCTGAAAGTTTTTGTTGAAGACCTATGCTCCACTGGGACCTGAAAGTGTTTGTTGAAGACCTATGTTCACAGGGAGCTGAAAGTGTTTGTTGAAGACCTATGTTCACAGGGAGCTGAAAGTGTTTGTTGAAGACCTATGCTTCATAGGGAGCTGAAAGTGTTTGTTGAAGACCTATGCTTCACAGGGAGCTGAAAGTGTTTGTTGAAGACCTATGCTTCACAGGGAGCTGAAAGTGTTTGTTGAAGACCTATGCTTCATAGGGAGCTGAAAGTGTTTGTTGAAGACCTATGTTCCACAGGGAGCTGAAACTGTTTGGTGAAGACCTATGTTCCACAGGGAGCTGAAAGTGTTTGTTGAAGACCTATGCTCCACTGGGACCTGAAAGTGTTTGTTGAAGACCTATGTTCCACAGGGAGCTGAAAGTTTTTGTTGAAGACCTATGTTCCACAGGGAGCTGAAAGTTTTTGTTGAAGACCTATGTTCCACAGGGAGCTGAAAGTGTTTGTTGAAGACCTATGTTCCACAGGGAGCTGAAAGTTTTTGTTGAAGACCTATGATCCACAGGGAGCTGAAAGTGTTTGTTGAAGACCTATGCTTCACAGGGAGCTGAAAGTGTTTGTTGCAGACCTATGCTCCACAGGGAGCTGAAAGTGTTTGTTGAAGACCTATGCTCCACAGGGAGCTGAAAGTGTTTGTTGAAGACCTATGCTTCACAGGGAGTTGAAAGTGTTAGTTGAAGACCTATGCTCCACAGGAACCTGAAAGTTTTTGTTGAAGAACCATATTCCACTGGGACCTGAAAGTGTTTGTTGAAGACCTATGCTTCATAGGGAGCTGAAAGTGTTTGTTGAAGACCTATGCTTCACAGGGAGCTGAAAGTGTTTGTTGAAGACCTATGTTCCACAGGGAGCTGAAAGTGTTTGTTGAAGACCTATGCTTCACAGGGAGCTGAAAGTTTTTGTTGAAGACCTATGCTCCACTGGGACCTGAAAGTTTTTGTTGAAGACCTATGCTCCACTGGGACCTGAAAGTGTTTGTTGAAGACCTATGTTCCACAGGGAGCTGAAAGTGTTTGTTGAAGACCTATGTTCCACAGGGAGCTGAAAGTGTTTGTTGAAGACCTATGCTTCATAGGGAGCTGAAAGTGTTTGTTGAAGACCTATGCTTCACAGGGAGCTGAAAGTGTTTGTTGAAGACCTATGCTTCACAGGGAGCTGAAAGTGTTTGTTGAAGACCTATGCTTCATAGGGAGCTGAAAGTGTTTGTTGAAGACCTATGTTCCACAGGGAGCTGAAACTGTTTGGTGAAGACCTATGTTCCACAGGGAGCTGAAAGTGTTTGTTGAAGACCTATGCTCCACTGGGACCTGAAAGTGTTTGTTGAAGACCTATGTTCCACAGGGAGCTGAAAGTTTTTGTTGAAGACCTATGTTCCACAGGGAGCTGAAAGTTTTTGTTGAAGACCTATGTTCCACAGGGAGCTGAAAGTTTTTGTTGAAGACCTATGCTCCACTGGGACCTGAAAGTGTTTGTTGAAGACCTATGTTCCACAGGGAGCTGAAAGTGTTTGTTGAAGACCTATGCTCCACTGGGACCTGAAAGTGTTTGTTGAAGACCTATGTTCCACAGGGAGCTGAAAGTTTTTGTTGAAGACCTATGTTCCACAGGGAGCTGAAAGTTTTTGTTGAAGACCTATGTTCCACAGGGAGCTGAAAGTTTTTGTTGAAGACCTATGCTCCACTGGGACCTGAAAGTGTTTGTTGAAGACCTATGTTCCACAGGGAGCTGAAAGGTAGAAGAAGAATTTTTGACAAATCACCTCCGCTTCTGGTGCAGTTTCATCCCAGGGCCGTCATCATACCTCTGGACAAGCAAGCCCACAGCAATTACACATACACAGGTACACGTAGAAGCTGATGAACAAGGAATGAAAGAAATAGGAAATACAGAATGAGATGGACTTGGGAAACAAATGCCGTTATGTACTTTGTATTCAGGGGAATGAATTCAGGATTAGCGTAGAAGCAGGGGGAATAACCATTCGGTTACTGGTCTACAGCAGAAGTTCTCAAATCTCCCTTTACCGTGAACCCCAAATAAATATGTTTTATAGTCACGGACCCCCATTAAATATGTTTTGTAGTCGCGGACCCCCATTAAATATGTTTTGTAGTCGCGGACCCCCATTAAATATGTTTTGTAGTCGCGGACCCTCATTAATTACGTTTCGTAGTCATGGACACCATTAAATAAGTTTTGTAGTTTCGGACCCCCATTAAATACGTTTTGTAGTCACGGACCCCAATTAAATACGTTTTATAGTCACGGACCCCAATTAAATACGTTTTATAGTCACGGACCCTTATTAAATACAATTTGTAGTCACAGACCCCCATTAAATACATTTTGTAGTCACAGACCCCCATTAAATACGTTTTGTAGTCCCGGACCCCTGTTAAATACGTTTTGAAGTCATGGACCCCATTAAATACGTTTTGAAGTCGCGGACCCCCAGGACTCAACTTCAAGTCAAGATTTAAACATCAAAAATGCATTAACCAGTTTGTTTGCGCTTTCATTAATTCACTCACTCTCTCTCTTTCTTTTTCTATTTAGCTACAAAAAATTATACTTATCTTGAAGCAACCGCGGACCACCTGTAACGGCACAGCGGACCCCGGGGGGTAAGGGAGGTGGGAGGCCCTCTGTCCTCAGTTTGAGAATCGCTGGTCTACACAATAACCATATTTATAAACTAGAAATAAGACAAACGTTAACCATTGGTTGCGATGACACAACTGAGGAATCACAAAGTACATCCCTCGAATAGGAAAACCTAGGAGAAAAGAAATAAATAAAGATCCACCTCGAAGATACTAGGAAGAACAGTGACAAGAGAGGCAAAGACAGAAGGCATCACTTTCTTAATGAGATTTAGAAGGTCGACCAGAATAGGTGTTCATGGAGATGTACAGTGTGAGTCCTGTTTGAGTCAAGATCTGACGGTTCAGGAAGGTTGTTGAAAGGAAAAGAGCAATGTAGAACTATACCGTTACTCAAGCCTGCATGACAAATAGAGGAGAAAAGAAGTAGAAAACATAATTTTGCCAGGTTTATTATTTGATTTGTGTTATTTTTGTTTAGGAACTTTAACATTTGTACTGATAACAGAATGTTAATAATCTGAGTGTTATTTTTTTTTTAATATCCGAACTTTAACATTTGTGTTGTTAGGAGACCGTTAATCAACTGAATGTTGTCCCTTGTGTTTGCGAATTTTAACATTTGTACTAATTGAGTTATCGAACAAATATATACTTGCTTCATAGATTACACCAAAGCTTTTGATAGAATACGCCTTAAACAATTTATAAATTGCCTAAAAGATATATGAAAAGATAAAGAGTATCTGGAACCATGCCCTATGGTCCGACAACGGCTCGAAAGGTCAATAGATAGATAAATAGATAGATAGATAGATAGATAGATAGATAGATAGATAGATAGATAGATAGATAGATAGATAGATAGATAGATAGATAGATAGATAGATAGATAGATAGATAGATAGATAGATAGATGGATGGATGGATGGATGGATGGATGGATGGATGGATGGATGGATGGATGGATGGATGGATGGATGGATGGATGGATGGATGGATGGATGGATGGATGGATGGATGGATGGATGGATGGATGGATGGATGGATGGATGGACGGATCGATAGACAGACAGACAGACAGACAGACAGACAGACAGACAGACAGACAGACAGACAGACAGACAGATATATAGATAGATAGATAGATAGATAGATAGATAGATAGATAGATAGATAGATAGATAGATAGATAGATAGATAGATAGATAGATAGATAGATAGATAGATAGATAGATAGATAGATAGATAGATAGATAGATAGATAGATGGATGGATGGATGGATGATGGATGGATGGATGGATGGATGGATGGATGGATGGATGGATGGATGGATGGATGGATGGATGGATGGATGGATGGATGGATGGATGGATGGATGGATGGACGGATCGATAGACAGACAGACAGACAGACAGACAGACAGACAGACAGACAGACAGACAGACAGACAGACAGATATATAGATAGATAGATAGATAGATAGATAGATAGATAGATAGATAGATAGATAGATAGATAGATAGATAGATAGATAGATAGATAGATAGATAGATAGATAGATAGATAGATAGATAGATAGATAGATAGATAGATAGATAGATAGATAGATAGATAGATAGATAGATATAGATAGATAGATAGATAGATAGATAGATAGATAGATAGATAGATAGATAGATAGATAGATAGATAGATAGATAGATAGATAGATAGATAGATAGATAGATAGATAGATAGATAGATAGATAGATAGATAGATAGATAGATAGATAGATAGATAGATAGATAGATAGATAGATAGATAGATAGATAGATAGATAGATAGATAGATAGATAGATAGATAGATAGAGATAGATAGATAGATAGATAGATAGATAGATAGATAGATAGATAGATAGATAGATAGATAGATAGATAGATAGATAGATAGATAGATAGATAGATAGATAGATAGATAGATAGATAGATAGATAGATAGATAGATAGATAGATAGATAGATAGATAGATAGATAGATAGATAGATAGATAGATAGATAGATAGATAGATAGATAGATAGATAGATAGATAGATAGATAGATAGATAGATAGATAGATAGATAGATAGATAGATAGATAGATAGATAGATAGATAGATAGATAGATAGATAGATAGATAGATAGATAGAAAAGATATACATCTAGATGACACAGACATACGACTAATATGTAATTTATACTGGGAGCAAACAGCAAAAATAAAATATAACAAGGGGAACTCTACACCCATGGACATAAAAAGAGGAGTAAGACAAGGATGCATCCTATCACCAAGCTTGTTCAATCTATACACTGAGCAAATCTTTAAAAACATCTCAGAGATACCAGGCCTAAACATTAATGAGAAGATAATCAATAACCTAAGATATGCTGATGATACTGTACTACTAGCAGAAAATCCTAAAGATCTAATCCAATTACTTAAATACAGAAAAAAAAATAGTAGAAATAGCACTGAAAATACTTAAATTGCTGAAATAAACATGACCAGCAAAAATTATGGATTAGATATGAATATCAAAAATACTAAAACTATGATCATAAACAAAGATAATACTAAAAACCTACAAGTGGATATCAAAATTGAATGAATAGACCTGGAGACAGTTCAGAGCTACAACTACCTTGGACATACTATAACCAGTGATGGAAAATGTAAAACTGAAATAAACAAAAGAATAGGAATGGCAAAAAGTAATTTTAATGTCAGGAAGAACATCTCTCTTCTACCTTTTAGCTCCCAGTGGAGCATAGGTCTTCAACAAACACTTTCCAAGTCGTTCTGTTTTTGCAATTCTTTTAAGATCATTCCATGTCTTCCCCATCATCTTCATCTCTGCTTCAATCTGTCTTCTCCAAGAATTCCTTGGTCTTCCTCTTTGTCTTTTCCCCTGGGGATTCCAAAAAGGGCCTGTTGTGTAATACTCTCAGTTGGTTTCCGTAGTGTGTGTCCTATCCATCGCCATCGTCTTCGCTGTATTTCTTTATCCACTGGTATTTGACCGGTACATTTCCATAATTCCACGTTTGTGACTTTGTCCTGCCATTTCCATCCCTTTATTCTGCGCAAGCATCCATTAATGAAAGTCTGTACCTTCGTGATTGTCAATTTTGTTATTCTCCATGTTTCACAGCCATATAATAGAACCGACTTAACATTGGAGTTGAAAATTTGTATTTTTGTATTTAGCCTAATTTCTTTGGATTTCCATATGTTTCCCAGTGCAATGAAAGCTCCTCTTGCTTTTGATATCCTTATTTTGGTATCGTTTTCTGTTCCTCCCTCTTTATCTATATTACTGCCCAGATATATATAAGATTGTACGTCTAGTAGAGGTATTTCTCCTAGTTTTATTTGGTAGGAAGAACATACTATTATATAGTATGTATATTTTTTTTTTTTTTTTTTTTTTTAATGTTAGTATGTTCTTCCTTCGTTAGTAGTAGGAAGAACATACTAACATAAAAAAAATAACACCAGGGCTAAAACTAAGAATAGCAAAATGTTATGTCTTCTCAATATTCTGTATGGTACAGAACCATGGACATTATACAAGAAAACAGAACAGAAAATTGAAGCCTTTGAAATGTGGATTTATGGAGGAATAGGTAGAATTTGATGGGAAGAAAAGAAAACAAACGATGAAGTCTTAAAAAACCAAAAATGAAACTACTAAACACAATTCAAACAAGAGACATACGATTTTTGAGTCATGTTAAAAGACACAACAGCCTTCTAAAAGTAATCCTGGAAGGGAAAATACACGGTAAAAGAGGCAGAGGTAGACCAAGACTACCATTGACGAGCAACATCAAAAGATGGACAAATCAACCTATGACAATCTGCACTATCAAACCAAGAGACAGAGCAGAATGGCGCTCCATGGTAGCCAACCTTCGATGCGGAGACGGCACTGAATGATGATGATGGTGCTAACTGATGACATACCATTAATCTTCTGGCTCCTATTCCTTATGTTTTGAGAACTTTAATCATATATGTTGCTTGACAGTCCTTTAATCATTCCCCCCCCCTCTTTTCCTATAAAATAAGCATAATTGAGGTTAATGCCGTGGACAAACTAAAAGACCGTCACTACACCATTGTTCCTGTAGACGGAAAGACTCATGGGCAGCAACACAACACAAAGAATACAGATCTGGCAGATTTGGGCGTCAATGGTACGGGATCGTTTACATTTTCTTCTATTTCCACAGCTGCTAAGTGACAATGAAATTATGTTAATATTATGTTATGTTATTGAGTTATTATTGAGTTATTATTGAGTTATTATTGAGTTATGTTATTGAGTTATTATTGAGTTATTATTGAGTTATTATTGTGTTATTATTGAGTTATTATTATGTTATGTTATTGAGTTATTATTGAGTTATTATTGAGTTATTTTTGAGTTATTATTGAGTTATTATTGAGTTATTTTTGAGTTATTATTGAGTTATTGATAGAATACCAAATGAGATCATAAGAAAATGGTAGGAACAAAACCCTGCCTACAATATATAGAACAACAACAACTTAAATGGTTGGGCCACCTGGTCAGAATGAATCCTCACCAATCACCATCTAGGGCGTTCTTCTCGAGAATGCATGGAGAAAGACCGAGAGGAAGACCCAGGAGAAGATGGATAGATGTAGTGACAGAGACATGTAACAACAAAGGAAAATCACTAATTCAGACAGTTCGAGCAGCACAAGAACGACAAATGATATAAACCACGACACCTTTTAGGTATCAGTGAGAAAGAGAAAAGAAGAAGATGGATAGATGCAGTGACAGAGACATGTAACAACAAAGGAAAATCACTAATTCAGACAGTTCGAGCAGCACAAGAACGACAAATGATATAACCACGACACCTTTTCGGTATCAGTGAGAAAGAGAAAAGAAGATGAAGAAGATGGAGTTATTTGCGGGTCATCTTCACTGCACTCCGAACATGTCCATAATGGCTCAGATCCCCTCCACAGCAAGTCTCGCATTGTCCAGCGACTGACGACTCCAGTTCTGTGTTGGTTGATTATCATCATCATCATCATTGAGTGTCATCTCCGCAATGAAGGTTGGCTACCATGGAGCGCCATTCTGCTCTGTCTGTTGCTTTGATGGTGCAGGTTGTCATAGGCTGACTTGTCCATCTTTTGATGTCACTCGTACATGTTAAAGGTAAAGTACGAGACTTGAACCGGCATCTTAGCACGCGAGTTTCCACCCATATGTGCTCGGCCGCCTATCCAGAAATGTTCGGAGATTTCTGTATAGTGTCGCCTCAAGCATCGAAACTCAGATGAGAGGCAACATTCCTCACCTTCCCAGGGAAATACCCTGGTACCCATTTCTGCCAACGGCTGGGTCGACCGTGGGGGTATTTTTTTTTCCAACCACGAGTACAACTCACACTGCTCCCAGCGGGAATCGAACACGGGTTGTCCGAACGTCGGTAGTCCAGTCGGGCGGTTTTCCCAACTAGGCTACCGAGGCCCCACTCGTCCGTGTTAATCTTGATCTATCTCTGCCTCTTTTACCTTGTATTTTCCCATCCAAGATTACTTTTAGTAGGCTGTTGTGTCTTTTAACATTCCCCCCAAATCGCATTTCTCTTGTTCTAATTGTGTTTAGTAGTTGGTTAATGGTTAATTATATACTTTTAGTAAATGTCTGGAATCGTGGTTTGTGCAACGATTAGGGCTGTATGCAAGCCGACCTTATCGAATGATTTTGCCAGCATCCTTTGAAGGGAGCAGCGGCATCAGTGGAACGGATATGGGTAATTTTCTTCTGCAGTAACATTGATTCCATGAACACAACAGAAGGGTGTTTTATTTATAGACTTCAAGTTATAAAAGAAACATATGTTCTTCATACACACTTCCCAAAATACTTTTCCTGGCATACTTTTTCCCACACACTTCTTCCAACATACATTTCCCATACACTTCTCCCAACATACTTTTCCCATACACTTCTCCCAACATACTTTTCCCATACACTTCTCCCAACATACTTTTCCCATACACTTCTCCCAACACACTTTTCCCATACACTTCTCTCAACATACTTTTCCCATACACTTCTCCCAACATACTTTTCCCATACACTTCTCCCAACATACTTTTCCCATACACTTCTCCCAACATACTTTTCCCATACACTTCTCCCAACATACTTTTCCCATACACTTCTCCCAACATACTTTTCCCATACACTTCTCCCAACATACTTTTCCCATACACTTCTCCCAACATACTTTTCCCATACACTTCTCCCAACATACTTTTCCCCATACACTTCTCTCAACACACTTTGTCCCATACATATTTCCCCATACACTTTCTCTCACAAAATTTTCCACCTTACACTTTCTCTCACACACTTCTTCCCATACACTTTCTCCCACACACTTTTCCCCATACACATTCTCCCACACACTTTTTCCCATACACTTTCTCTCACACATTTTTCCCCCATACACTTTTCCCCACACACTTTTCCCCATACACTTTATCTCACACACTTTCTCTCACACACTTTTCCCGCATACACTTTTCCTCACACACTTTTCACCGTACACTTTCTCTCACACACATTTCTTCAAACAATTTTCCCCACATACTTTTCCCCGTGTATTTTTTCCCTCATACCTTTTCCCACATACTTTGCCCCACACATTTTTCCCAATACACTTTCTCTCACAAAATTTTCCACCTTACACTTTCTCTCACACACTTTTCCCAATACACTTTTTCCCACACAATTTTTCCCATACACTTTCTTCCACACACTTTTCCCCATACACTTTCTCCCACACACTTTTTTCCATACACTTTCTCTCACACACCTTTCCCCATACACTTTCTCTCACACACTTTTTTCCCATACACTTTCACTCACACACTTTTCACCGTACACTTTCTCTTACACACATTTCTTCAAACACTTTTCCCCACATACTTTTCCCAGTGATTTTTTCCCTCATACTTTTCCCCATATACTTTTCCCCACATACATGTCCCCTTATACTTTTCCTCACATAATTTTTCCCACATTCTTTTCCTCACATACTTTTCCTCGCATTATTTTTCCCTACATATTTTTTCCCACATACTTTTCCCCATACACTTTTCCCACACTCTTTAACACACGCTTATCCCAACACACGTTCTCCCACCATTATTCCCTAAACACTTTTTCCACACACATTTCCTCACACACATTTCCCCCACACACTTTAAGGCGTGAATAGATCTCTTATTTTAACGACTTGCCTCGTTTCTACACTTGAAGGAGACATCTAACCCACTAATGAAGAATCAAATTTCCTTCAACGCTGTAAGGGCTAAGAACATACTAAAGTAGCCCAGAACATACTAAAGTAGCACAGTACACACTAAAGTAGCATAGAACATACTAAAGTAGCACAGTACACACTAAAGTAGCACAGAAAATACTAAAGTAGCACAGTACACACTAAAGTAGCATAGAACATACTAAAGTAGCACAGTACACACTAAAGTAGCACAGAACACACTAAAGTAGCACAGTACACACTGAAGTAGCACAGTACATACTAAAGTAGCACAGAACATACTAAAGTAGCACAGAACATACTAAAGTAGCACAGAACATACTAAAGTAGCACACGACTCACTAAAGTAGCACAGAGCATACTAAAGTAGCACAGAACAATCTAAAGTAGCAGAGAACATAATAAAATAGCACAGAACATACTAAAGTAGCAGAGAACATACTAAAGTAGCACAGAACATACTAACGTAGCACAGAACATACTAAAATAGCACAGAACATACTAAAGTAGCACATAACATACTAAAGTAGCACAGAACATACTAAAATAGCACAGAACATACTAAAGTAGCACAGAACATACTAAAGTAGCACAGAACATACTAAAATAGCACAGAACATACTAAAGTAGCACAGAACATATTAAAGTAGCACAGAACACACTAACGTAGCACAGAACATACTAAAATAGCACAGAACACACTAAAGTAGCACAGAACAAACTAAAGTAGCACAGAACGTACTAAAGTAGCAAATTGTTATCCACCCAGATGTGCATGCATGTTTGATCTTTATTTCAATCCAAACTTCTTTCTTCTTCCTCTTCCCCTTTCCTTCCTCATTTGCCTTTCAGCTTCGAGGGGAGATATAATTTGCGGTCTTGTGGTCTTCTGTTCACCTCTGCTGCTGTTATGTTTCCTAGTGTTTCTAATATTCCATCGATCCATATTTTTCGTGGTCGACCCTTGGGTCTGGTATTCTCACAACGTCTATTGAAGGCTCGCTGTGTTGTGTTTTGATCTTTCTGCCTTGTCACGGGGTCAAACCATTTTATCTGTTGTTTCTTTATATATTATATGGCGGGAGATATTCCTAGCTCTTTTCTCAGTTCATCATTTCTGATCTTATCTCTTAGGCTGTTTCCTGTCATTCGTCCAACACATTTCATCTCTGTAGAGGCTATTTTTCTTATTTTTCTTGCATGTAGGGTCCAGGTCTGGCATTGGTAGCATAACGTTGGGATGAAGATTGTATTTTAGAGAGCCCGTTTTGCTCTAGAATTATTTCCTTATTGGACAATAGTGGCTATAGCTGTCCATTGATTTGACTAATACTGAAGTCAATAAAATCAATGAATTAATTGGTGCCAAATCATTTAGCAATGCTGATCACATTTCTACTTTCCCCTCATTCTAATCTGTCTGTATAGGTCTGTTGGAACAATATTAAAACAGGTAAGTGAATTTAAATATTTGGGAACTTTGTTAACCTCAAACGGAAGATGTACAAAAGAGGTGAGATGCAGAATGGCTCAGGCAAAAGCAGCTTTCCAGAAAATAAGGAAGATACTATGCAATCCATTTTTGACAATAGAAACAAGAAAAATAGTTCTTAAATGTTATGTAGAGCCAATCTTAACATATGGATGGGAATCAAGGATAATAGGACAACAGACAAGAAAATCACTCGAGTCTGTAGAAATGTGGTTTTACAGAAGAATGTTGCGAATACCATGGACAGCTAAGAAGAGTAATGAATAGGTTCTGAGAGAGGTAAAAGCAAAAAGAGAGCTAATTTCCAATATTAGGAAGAAACAATCATCATTTTTTGGCCATGTAATGAGAAGGGAACAGCTGGAACATATTGTAACAACTGGGAAAATTGAGGGACGAAGAGATAGAGGGAAGCAAAGAGAAAAAATACCAGACAGCTTAAGAGAATGGCTTGGCAGAAGGTCAACAACAGAAACGATAAATAGCTGCCGAGATCGAAAGTTGTGGCGAGACATGATCACCTACGCCACTAGACCCGGTACTTGATGATGATGATATATATATATATATATATATATATATATATATATAGATATGACATATTATATATATGACTTATTATTAATAACCATACGGTACCATATATCAGGAAATGATAACAGTTATCAGAACAAGGGATACGATCGCAGAAGCAGTGGTACCCAGACGATGAACAGCAACATCGTGACCAGGCGCTACACCAAGAAATTCATCAACAGAACCACCTCCAACTCCTACCGAGACAAAGTCGAGGCCGTCAAGAAGAGAAGCTCAGATACAGGGCCGAAAAGCCCGATTTCTGAAAGCCCGGTTTCTCCGGTGAAAACGGAAATTCTGGCACCAAGTTCTCCAGCTGTCGTATCGACTAACATTGTAAGGACCTCTGGTCACAGCCCATTAGGTAAGTGCGAATTCAAAACGAGAAATTTCTTGAAGTAAGGCTTTGTTGCAATCTCACTGCTGTTTTTTACTGCTGTTTTAATTATCTTAAGCCATTTGTATATAAGTAAACTGAAACACATTAACAACGCACTACCGTACAGATCCAGGAAAAGAGTGTCAAATGTAAGTTTAAGTGTGGGAATAGATTTTCCTCGTGTTTGTCATGAGGCAGGGAGCTAATGACTGCTGGAATGGAAAGTGCATGACTCAACTCACGGATATTTATACAGGCAACATGAAAACAATGAAAGCTACACGAGCAACACGATTCACAATAACTATCACCAATAGAAACATGTTGACACCAAAAAGGTGTCATGGTTTATATCATTTGTCGTTCTTGAGCTGCTCGAACTTTCTGAATTAGTGATTTTCCTTTGTTGTTACATGTCTCTATCACTGCATCTATCCATCTTCTTCTTTTCTCTTTCTCGCTGATACCTAAAAGGTGTCGTGGTTTATATCATTTGTCGTTCTTGAGCTGCTCGAACTGTCTGAATTAGTGATTTTCCTTTGTTGTTACATGTCTCTGTCACTGCATCTATCCATCTCCTTCTAGGTCTTCCTCTTGGTATTTTTCCTTGCATTCTTGAGAAGAACGCCCTTGATGGTGATTGGTAAGGATTCATTCTGCCACTGTATACCCGGTATAAAAAGGCCGTTGAGACAACCGCCTTTAACGCCGTTTCGGTTCAACAGGTCTCCAGTCAGCTGTTCAACTTGGTGTTGTCTATCAATTACGTAAAGCTTTTACCATACCATTTTTTCTATTCTTTTTTTCATTTCTTCCTCACATTTATCTTTGCTGCAGATTCGCATTTGTATACATTCATTTACGTTTCTTTGCCTTACCCCCTAAATGAAAACAACCACAATCAAGGCATTGGTATGTTGGAGGCAGGAATGAGCTCGCGGGCCATTGCCAAAAGGATGAATCGCCACCACAGCACTATTGTACGTCACAATGAACGTTACCGAACCACTGGCAGCATCAGTGATAGACTTCGGAGTGGCTAATCACGAGTTACGGGCAGTAACTCCACAAAAATCATCATGTTGTGCTGAGTCACCGAAGGAATCGATCATTCCAGACTAGTGAAATAGTGTGAACAATATTAGGTAGATGTGGACAAGTCTCTCTAATGACAGTAATACGACGACTCAAAGATAGAAACCTTGCTTCAAGATGACTTTATGTTGGGCCAAACTTGACTCACAGGCATCGTCAGCACTGCCTACAATGGGCGGAGCAACATGTCATGGGCTAGACTACAGTGGGCGGAGCAACATGTCACATGTACTAGACAACAGTGGGCGGAGAAACATGTCACATGTACTAGACTATAGTGGGCGGAGCAACATGTCACATGTACTAGACTACAGTGGGCGGAGCAACACGTCACATGTACTAGACTACAGTGGGCGGAGCAACACGTCACATGTACTAGACTACAGTGGGCGGAGCAACACGTCACATGTACTAGACTACAGTAGGCGGAGCAACATGTCACATGTACTAGACTACAGTGGACAGATAAAGGTAAGGTACGAGACTTGAACCGGCGTCTTAGCACGCGAGTTTCCACCCATATGTGCTCGGCCGCCTATTCAGAAATGTTCGGAGATTTCTGTACACTGTCGCCTCAAGCATCGAAACTCAGATGAGAGGCAACATTCCTCACCTTCCCAGGATAATACCCTGGTATCCATTTCTGCCAACGGCTGGGTCGACCGGGTATATTTTTGTTCCAACCACGAGTACAACTCACACTGCTCCCAGCGGGAATCGAACACGGGTTGTCCGAACGTCGGTAGTCCAGTCGGGTGGTTTTCACAACTCGGCTACCTAGGCCCCAATAGTGGACAGAGAGCATGTTAGATGGACTAGGCTACCGTTGAAGGCTGTCCTACTCACAGACGAGAACATATTCAACATCTCGTTTGTTGATGGATATTTTAGGATTAGCCGTGTTGTATGGTAGACTCTTATATCTACATTTGACACCCTGTCTTGGATCGCCTACTTTTACCTCTCCTCCTCTGATTTATACTTCCTACTTCCCTTTATATATACACTCCTATTATCCCCCTCAGTCTCTCCGTTTCCCAACTTCTCTACCTCTCTTGGCACTACTTCCTGCGTACCATCCTTCTATTGCTCCACTTCTTTCTGACTCCCTCTCTATCTATTCTCTCCTGACCCACCGCCTCTCCTCCTATCCACTTTTCCTATACCTGATTCTTTCCCTTCTTATGCTTCCTTTCTATTTCTCTTCCTCTGGTTATTATTCCCTACCTCTCTATTCTCTTCGATTCCTCTGTTTGGATTAACCCAACCCCCCCCCCCCCTCCCCCCGTTAGGCTCCAGTAGTTTTATGAGACATATTACCTTCTCCTTCTTCCTCTCTTTGTCATGCCTTACCTGAGATATTGTTTTTGGTTTCTATTTATTTCGACCGGTGTTTTGACACTGGTCTAGCTTACCCGCCATTTCTGCCCCCCCCCCTCCCCCTTCTTAATTGTTTTCCCACGATTCCTGTATCGCGTTCTTCCGCCATGTGATGCTCCACATACAGTCATTCATTCGTTTCGTTCATGGCGGACAGACAAGTTATTTGAGCTAAGTCAAATAATTATATATATATATATTTTCCTATTCTTTCTATTTTATACATCTTAACACTCATCCTACCTCCCCTCATGTAGCTTCCTTTTTTATTTTCAACATCCTACTTTCTTCTTTTCTGTCCACCTCTCCATTCTCCTGAACATCTAACATGTAGATATAGATAATTGTGCTTCACCGTTTGTTGTTGTTGTCCCTGTTTTCTGAAGAAGGCCACAGGCCGAAACGTTAGTATTGTGTTGTGTTCCTCCCTTGTAAGGCTGTCACTATACCTTGGAGTGTTTATCACTCCCCACTACTGGCTCCTTGCTACCAGCTTTACCGCAGCATTGCAATTATTTGCCTGTTCCCCATCCCCTATGTGGAGCATTATTAACGTGTTTCAGTTCACTATTTGTTATATTCGTCTTCTGTAATAAATACAATTGACTAAAAGAAGAGTTACATTAAATTAAAAAAAATATATTTGGTTTATTAAAAAGTTGAATATTAATTAAATCACATAATATGTTTAATTTATCAATCCTTTAAATATTTTTTTAAAACTAATAAGCAGTGATGTAATTAAATGTCACAAATGCAATAATTAATGAAATTATAAAAAAATAGTTTATTTGTGACGTCTTATAACTTCAAATCACTCCCCAAATAATACCAGTATTAGAATTAAGGGATATGTGCTGTTATCATGCACACTAAACGTATTGTGCAACAAGTCTATGTCAACATAAGTGAGAAAGAGAGTTAATCGGTGCTATATAGAGCCAATTCTGATCTATGGAAGTGAATCATGGACAGACAAATAAAAAAGACGATTAGAGGCCACAGAGATGAGATTTCTCAGAAGAATGTTGAAAGTTCCCTTGGCAACTAAGAAGACCAATAGGGACATTCTCAAAGAGGTCAACACAAAAAGGCAGCTTAAAAAAAATTAACATAAGAAATAAACAATCAACATTTTTTCGGGCACATCATGAGAAGAGGAAAGTTGGAATACTTGGTTACAACTGGCAAAATACAGGGAAAGAGAGACTGCGGAGTCAACAATGTACTGTGTGTAGAAAATTAGTAAAGAATATGATCAACTACGCCAACCGACATGGCACATGATGATGAATCAATATTTAATGAAAACATTATATAAACAAGTCTTACTTGTGTCTACAGGTCAACCTAACCGAGTTCCAGTGGTTACTCACTCTGTGAAGAGAACCCTCAGTATGGGCAGCTCAACGGTTATCAAACCTATAGAGAAAGTCTACAACAGAAGGTCGGCTCGAAGGCCAAACAGTGCAATAATTCAACAGCCGAGAATTATCTATGCGCCTTCCCCGAATCGAGCTCTCTAATCTCCATTGCTTGTCTGATGTCTACAACATGAACCTTTTCATACGCTGTTGCTTGTCGGATAGTGTTATATATACATTGTTGAAATTGCTACAAACAAAGAATATAGTAGTTTAGTTGTAGTTAGTCGAAGGCCCCGGTATCACTGCAAACGAATTAAAATCCATAATTGCTCAACCGCTCGTGCCAGTGGAATCATCCGAATTAACATTTCACCTCACTGGGAAGATTCACTTCATAGCTGTTACAGCATATGCCAGCAGACATAAGGCGTAACCGCACCGAATGTGAACGCAGATGAACTGTCCTTCGTCATACGATATCATCATTCATCGTAAGCAATCGGAATTTATAAATACGATCCGGACGAAATACACAGTCGACGGTGTGCACAGAGCACTAAACTCAGTAGTTCCGACAGCCAGCGGCTGGGCTTAGAACATGAGGAAACTGCAACAGGGACACTTTTCAAACACAGCTTCAACGGTTCGTGCCACCTTTCCGCCATATTGACCGGAAGTCAAAACAAAGAATGAATTATTTAACACAATTTCAACAAGACGAATAACGTTTTCTCTGCATGTAAAGAAACGAATAAAACAGCGAATATTGGCTTGGAGAGAAAATTCAGGGTGATCAAAAAAAATTGTCATTGATTATCAACACACATAGAATGTAACTTTAGTGGAATGTTCTTACACATTGGAAGCTACAGTTGACTTAATTCACACAGTTTTATGTAGTATCGGTTGGTGTCGTACACACTCGATGTGCGCCCCAACCGTTATTTGGTAAATATCAAGACTATAATCTAGTTCAGACCAGACTGTCTGTAGCATATCAGGTGTGATCATGATTACAGCTTCAGAGATGTGTTCTTGTAGACCATCCAGGGTTGGAGGATCATACACAGAACATCCAGGTAGTGGAGGATCATACACAGAACATCCAGGGTTGTGGGTAGTGGAGGTACATACACAGACCACACAGGGTTGTGGGTAGTGAAGGTACAAACACAGATCATCCAGAGTTGTGGGTAGTGGAGGTACATACACAGATCTTCAAGAGTTGTGGGTAGTGGAGGTACATACACAGATCATCTAGGGTTGTGGGTAGTGGAGGTACATACACAGATCATCTAGGGTTGTGGGTAGTGGAGGTACATACACAGATCATCTAGGGTTGTGGGTAGTGGAGGTACATACACAGATCATCTAGGGTTGTGGGTAGTGGAGGTACATACACAGATCATCTAGGGTTGTGGGTAGTGGAGGTACATACACAGATTATCCATGATTGCTGGTACTGGAGGTACATACACAGATTAATCATGATTGCTGGTACTGGAGGTACATACACAGATTATCCATGAATGCTGGTACTGGAGGTACATACACAGATTATCCATGATTGCTGGTACTTGAGGTACATACTCAGATCACGTACCCCCAAAGAAAAAAAATAATATTCATTAACAACCGGTGAGAACAAAGAGGAGGGGGGGGGGTGGAGGGAGACACTTACAGTTACAGAACACGTGGTCATTTTGTCAAGCCAATAAATCAGTTTGTCAGGTACTTTTTGTGGACAACATGACGCCAGTGCGCCGGTGCCCATCGTGCCGAAAAACATAGTTACTACCATCAGCAATTATTTCTGGTAGCATCCACGTTTGTATTTCTTAGTCAATCAGGGAATGTTTTTGTGCTCGTCCTTTAAGATGCAGTATATACACATTTCCTGGTAGTTGACAGCGTCAAGATACAGAGGTGAAGTAGCTGTGATAACATGCAGGATGAAGGCAAGATACAGAGGGAAGTAGCTGTGATAACATGCACGATGAAGGCAAGATACAGAGAGAAGTAGCTGTGATAACATGCAGGATGAAGGCAAGATACAGAGGGAAGTAGCTGTGATAACATGCAGGATGAAGGCAAGATACAGAGGGAAGTAGCTGTGATAACATGCAGGATGAAGGCAAGATACAGAGGGAAGTAGCTGTGATAACATGCAGGATGAAGGCAAGATACAGAGGGAAGTAGCTGTGATAACATGCAGGATGAAGGCAAGATACAGAGGGAAGTAGCTGTGATAACATGCAGGATGAAGGCAAGATACAGAGAGAAGTAGCTGTGATAACATGCAGGTTGAAGGCAAGATACAGAGAGAAGTAGCTGTGATAACATGCAGGATGAAGGCAAGATACAGAGGGAAGTAGCTGTGATAACATGCAGGTTGAAGGCAAGATACAGAGAGAAGCAGCTGTGATAACATGCAGGTTGAAGGCAAGATACAGAGAGAAGTAGCTGTGATAACATGCAGGATGAAGGCAAGATACAGAGGGAAGTAGCTGTGATAACATGCACGATGAAGGCAAGATACAGAGAGAAGTAGCTGTGATAACATGCACGATGAAGGCAAGATACAGAGGGAAGTAGCTGTGATAACATGCAGGATGAAGTCAAGATACAGAGAGAAGTAGCTGTGATAACATGCAGGATGAAGGCAAGATACAGTGGGAAGTAGCTGTGATAACATGCACGATGAAGTCAAGATACAGAGGTGAAGTAGCTGTGATAACATGCACGATGAAGGCAAGATACAGAGAGAAGTAGCTGTGATAACATGCACGATGAAGGCAAGATACAGAGAGAAGTAGCTGTGATAACATGCAGGATGAAGGCAGGGGACAGAGGGAAATGAGGCTCCATGGCAGTTAACCTTCGATATGGACACGGCACACCATGATAATAAATCAAATATTGCTATGTTATTCCTTACAATTTACCTTTTCTTAATGTGTATGTTGACAATTATTAGTTAAAGAAACAATGATAACATATAGTGGCTAGAACATGAACAAATATAAGACATAACATGATATTTGACAAGGAAATGGGTGTTTAAAGGAATGGAGGATAAGACAGAAATATGCTGACAGTGGATGGTAACAGTGGATGGGTACAGTGGATGGGTACAATGGATGGGTACAGTGGTTAGTTTAGTGGATTGGTACAGTGGATGGGTACAGTGGTCAGTACAGTGGTTAGTTCAGTGGATGGGTACAGTGGTAAGTACAGTGGTTAGTTAGTTCAGTGGATGGGTACAGTGGTAAGTACAGTGGTTAGTACAGTGGATGGGTACAGTGGTAAGTACAGTGGTTAGTTAGTTCAGTGGATGGGTACAGTGGTAAGTACAGTGGTTAGTACAGTGGATGGGTACAGTGGTAAGTACAGTGGTTAGTTCAGTGGATGGATGCAGTGGTAAGTACAGTGGATGGGTACAGTGGTTAGTTCAGTGGATGGGTACAGTGGTTAGTTCAGTGGATGGGTACAGTGGTAAGTACAGTGGTTAGTTCAGTGGATGGGTACAGTGGTAAGTACAGTGGTTAGTACAGTGGATGGGTACAGTGGTAAGTACAGTGGTTCGTTCAGTGGATGAGTACAGTGGTTAGTTCAGTGGATGGGTACAGTGGTAAGTACAGTGGTTAGTTCAGTGGATGGGTACAGTGGTTAGTTCAGTGGATGAGTACAGTGGTTAGTTCAGTGGATGGGTACAGTGGTAAGTACAGTGGTTATTTCAGTGGATGGGTACAGTGGATGGGTACAGTGGTTAGTACAGTGGATGGGTACAGTGTTTAGTAAAGTGGTGGGTATATTGGTTAGTAAAGTGAATGGGTACAGTGGTTAGTAAAGTGGTGGGTACAGTGGTTAGTACAGTGGATGGGTACAGTGGTTAGTAAAGTGGTGGGTACATTGGATGGGTACAGTGCTTGGTATAGTGGTTAGTAAAGTGATGGGTACAGTGGATAGGTACAGTGCTTGGTACAGCGATGAGTTCAGGATTTGAAAGAAACATCTTCCCTGTTGTCAACTTTGACCACCTAATGCCCAACTGGCAATAGTGTTACTCTCTAATGTTCGCCTTTAGCATGTTTGTGCCAGGGCTTTCTTCCTCTTCATGCCATAACTATTGTTTGTTTTTTCTTGATTATTAGTGATTTTGGGAGCCGCGATAGCTTAGTGGTCAGTGAACTGGACTACAAAGGACTAGAGGTAGGTTTCGATCCCAAACGACGACTTTCGGTTTCACCCAGCCTTAAATGGGTACCGGTTTTTTTTCTGGGAAAGTAAAGCGGCACGGGTGTAATACCGACCACATTACCCCAAAAATCATGTGCCGAAGGTTTGTAAAATTTATGGTCACTAACACCATATTCCCTATACGTCACTTGGCGTGACGGAGGCTCTTTATTTTTATTTTTATAAAATAATTAACGAAACAACAGATACAATGGTTTTGGCCACATGACAAGGCAGAGTGATCAAAACACAACACAACGAGCCCTCATTAAACGCTGAGAGAATACCAGACCCAAGGACCGACCACAAAAAAGATGGATCGATGGACTATTAGAAACACTAGCAAACATAACAGCAGCAGAGGCGAACAGAAGAGCAAAAGACCGCAAATTATATCTCCCCTCGACGATGTAAGGCAGATGAGGAAGAACAAAATAAGAAGTCTACATAGGTTTTAAGAGCATTTTGAATGTTTGGTCCTGTCGAAAATATAATCACCTGTTACAGTCTCAAGCATCAGAGACCAGACTATTATACTCATCCAGTTATTAAGTTATTGAGTTATTTGCGGGTCATCATCATTACACTCCGAACATGTCCATAGGTGTTCAGATCCCCTCCTCTGCAAGTCTCGCAGTGTCCAGCGACTGACGACTCCAGTTCTGTGTTGGTTGATAAGTCTTCTTACACGCCCACTAAGTTTCTCGTTTCTGGCTGTGCCCATCTTAACTCCCATCTCATTCATTCAAAGGAATGACGTGGATTTGTGGTGGTCGAAGTCCTGTTTACCACCTCTCTTACCTTGTCGTGTTTTCCTTCTTCGATGTTGTCGTTTGGGCTGCATCTGAATACTTACCGTCGTCATAGTATCATAGATGGTGTTGTCGCTGAACGTCGATGCTGTGGATGGTCTAGACTCACGTGCACTCACTCAGTCGCACGGTCCAGAACCCGTTTTCACGTTAAAGACTGACCAACTACAATAAATCGCTCTGCAGCACGCCGATACACTGTGAGCTTTTGACCAATCAATGAATTAGGCGTCCTTAACAACAGCCGGCGAAAACAAACCGCCATTTTTTTCACGCGTTTAATAGCAAAGACAATACAAACTGCTTTTTAGACACAACCTATTTCTGTAGTGGAACAATAGACTCATCCTGTGTTATGTTGTACTACAGTATCGGCAGTCAAGATTAATCTATTTTCTTCGTACCCCTATTTTTAATATCAATGTATTGAGTTCACCATCATCATCAAGTGCCATGCCTGCTGGCGTAGGTGATCATGTCTCTCCACAACTTTCGATCACGACAGTTATTTATCATTTCTGTTGTTGACCTTCTGCCAAGCCATTCTCTTAAGCTGTCTGGTATCTTTTCTCTTTGCTTCCCTCTATCTCTTCGTCCCTCAATTTTCCCAGTTGTTACAATATATTCCAGCTGTTCTCTTCTCATTACATGGCCAACAAATGATGATTGTTTCTTCCTAATATTGGAAATTAGCTCTCTTTTTGCTTTGGCCTCTTTCAGAAAGTTTTCATTACTCTTCTTAGCTGTCCATGGTATTCTCAACATTCTTCTGTAAAACCACATTTCTACAGACTCTTGTGGTTTTCTTGTCTGTTGGTCTGTTGTCCTATTGTCCATGATTCACACCCATATGTTAAGACTGGCTCTACATACCATTTAAGAACTCTTTTTCTTGTTTCTATTGTCAAAAATAGATTCTTCATCGCATCAGCCGAGCCAACCTATAAACAAACCGTCGGAAGGCAACAGAAAACCACCTTTGTTATTTCTGTGTACATTGTATTGAGTTATCTTCAATTTAAAATAATTGTGGTCCGTGTCACCAGAGTGAGTACTGCTTGTCACAAGTGGCCCACAGTCCGTTGGTTGGCCCACACTATTATAGAGCAATACATCTTTACCTAGTTATCGTTCCAGTTTGCTCTTGGCCTCGTTTATACTATATAAAGTATCATCATCGTCATCATCATGTGCCATACCGGATGGTGTAGGTGATCACGTCCTTCCACAATCTTCTATCTACAGTGCATCGTATCAGATTCTGTTGTTGACTGTTTTCCATGCCATGACACCAAGTTATCTATTATTTTCTCTCTTTGTCGTCCGCCATCTTCTTTCCCTGTATTTTGCCTGTTGTAACCAAGTATTCCAACTTTCCTCTTCTTAAGATGCACATGAAACATGTTGATGATTTCTTTTTCATGTTTTTTTAGGCGCTCCCTTTTTGTTTAGGCCTCTTTGAGAATGTCCCCGTTGGTCTGTTTAGCTCACCAGGGAACTTTCAAAATTCTTCTAAGAAATCCCTTCTCTGTGCCGCCAATCGTATTTCCATTTGTTTGTTTACTGCCAATGGTCCGTTCCCATAGGTCAGAATTGGCTACATATTTATCCGATGAACTCTCCTTCTCACTTTATTGACATAGACTTGTTGTACAAGATATTTTTTCAATTTCTGAAATGCTACTTTTAAGTAAAACAAAGTAAAGAGCCCCCGTCACGTCAAGTGGCGTATATGAAATATGGTTTTTGTGACCATACATTTTACAGACCTTCGGCAAATGATTTTTGGGGTAATGTGGTCGGTATTACACCCGTGCCGCTTTACTTTCCCTGAAAAAAAATCCGGTACCCATTAAAGGTTGGGTGAACCCGGAAGCCGTCGGTTGGGAACGACCCCTACCTCTTGTCCTTTGTAGTCCAGTTCCCTAACCACTGAGCTATCGCGGCTCCCAAATGCTACTTTTGCCTGAGCTATTCTGCTTTTCATTTCTGTGGTGCATCTTCCATCTGATGTTATTATTGTACTCAATATACCGAACACCATAGAATGTTGTTAAACAAATTTCAAACTTTCACAAATAACATTGCCTCATGAGTTGTTGTTTATATTAACATATCACACAGTAGTTGTTTATTTATTGTTTGCTGTAAAACATGTAGTTTGCTTCTTTCCTCAAGATATTGACAGAAATATGTTCGTTGATTTGTGAATGTGTTGTTTTTTATTTTATAACTTTTGATAAAGCAAATGTCATTCCAGATTGTCCATGATCACTCCACATTGTCGATGATCATTTCAGATTGCCGATGATCATTTCAGATTGCCGATAATCATTTCAGATTGCCGATGATCATTTCAGATTGCCGATGATCAATTCAGATTGCCGATGATCATTTCAGACTGCCGATGATCATTCCAGATTGTCGATGATCATTCCAGATTGTCGATGATCATTCCAGATTGTCGATGATCATTCCAGATTGCCGATGATCATTCCAGAAACTGATTACAATCATTTGAACTTTAAAAACCGCTTCTTATTGCAGTCTTTGTTCATCTTTGGAAGATGTTTTTCTGTTGTTGCCTTTTCTGTTTTTCTTTACTATAGTGAACATGTTTTGTTGACTTTTGTGTACATTCTGGCTTATCGATGCTGCTGGAGGAGTTCAAAAATAAGAGCTGACGAAGACATAGCCACGAACCTTTTGTTTGTCACTCCCGGTAACAGTCTGCGTCAAAACAGGCTGGCTCACAGGAGCTAGGATCGGTGTGTTTTCCTGTAGTGGTGGCTGTTACTGATATAGAAGACCTAGTATTGAGTCTACATCAAAACAGGCTGGCTAACAGAAGCTAGGATCGCTGTGTTTCCTGTAGTGGTGGCTGTTACTGATATAGAAGACCTAGTATTGAAACTGCGTCAAAACAGGCTGGTTAACAGAAGCTAGGATCGGTGTGTTTCCTGTAGTGGTGGCTGTTACTGATATAGAGGACCTAGTATTGAGCCTGTATCAAAACAGGCTGGCTAACAGAAGCTAGGATCGCCGTGTTCCCTGTAGTGGTGACTCTTACTTATATAGAGGACCTAGTATTGAGCCTGTATCAAAACAGGCTGGCTAACAGAAGCTAGGATCGCCGTGTTCCCTGTAGTGGTGACTCTTACTGATATAGAAGACCTAGTATTGAGCCTGTATCAAAACAGGCTGGCTAACAGAAGCTAGGATCTACGTGTTCTATGTAGTGGTGGCTCTTACTGATATAGAAAATCTAGTATTGAGCCTGTGTTAAAACAGGCTGGCTAACAGGCGCTAGAACCGTCGTGTTCCCTGTAGTGGTGGCTGTAACTGATATAGAAGACCTAGTATTGCAGTACCTCTAGCTAGGACACGACACACAGCCTCCGATATCTCCAGTAAACGCCGGAAGTGTCAAGAAGGCCATATCAATCCACAACAATCGATAAGTCGAAGATGATCTGCTCGTATCAACTCGTGTCATGACGTCACTATCAACATCTAGGTTGTTATTTTTCTGTTGATGACTTTTGTGTACTTCTTATTCTTCCTCGACTCGTTCTCCATCATGTGCCGTGCCGAATGACGTTAACAATCATCTTTTTGAATTTTTGTTTTGGTACCCACATTTATATTTAACTGCTTGATTAGTTGTTATATCTACATAACATATCTATATACCTGGTAAGAAATTGGCCGACAGCGCCGTTTGATCGTTTCTATTTATCTTCTGCCTCTTCTTCTTTCGTTCATCATCTGCCTTTCAGCGTCGAGGGGAGATATAATTTGCGGTCTTTTGCTCTTCTGTTCACCTCTGCTGCTGTTATGTTTCCTAATGTTTCTAATATTCCATCGATCCATCTTTTTCGTGGTCGACCCTTGGGTCTGTTGTTCTCACAACGTTTGTTGAAAGCTCGTTGTGTTGTGTTTTTGTTCTTTCTGCTTTGTCACGTGGCCAAACAATTGTATCTGTTGTTTCCTTATATATTCTATGGCGGGGGCTATTCCCAGCTTTTTTTCTCAGTTCTTCATTTCTGATCTTATCTCTCAGACTGTTTCCTGTCATTCGACTAACACATTTCATCCCTGATAGGTTATTTTTTCTTATTGTTCTTGCATCTAGGGTCTAGGTCTGGCATTGGTAGCACAACGTTGGGATGAAGATTGTATTGTATAGTGCTAGTTTTGCCTCCAGAGTTATTTCCTTGTTGGACAATAGTGGTGATAACTGTCCGATGATTTGACAAACTTTGTAGCATCTTGATTCTATCTCTGCTGTTTGAGAATTATCGTTTGTCATTAGACTTCCTAGGTATTTGAATTCCTCTACTTGTTTTAGTTGTCTGCCTTCTATAGTTATGTTGATGTTCTGTTTATTTTTGGTGACGTTCATTACTTCTGTTTTGATCGTTTCTATTTATGAAGCCTGCAATGACTAGGCACATATTTATTATTGAATGGGTACCACGTCCGCCAAAACTATGATACTAAGTAAAAAAAGTTCTCAAGATTTACAAATAAATATCAAAGCTGAAGGAATAGACCTGGAGACAGTTCAGAATTAGAACTACCTTGGACATACTATAACCAGTGATGGAAAATGTACAAATGAAATAAACAAAAGAATAGGAATGGCAAAAAAAATAATTTTAATGCCATGAAAAATATACTAACATCAAAACAAATAACATCAGGGCTAAAACTAAGAATAGAAAAATGTTATATCTTCTCAATATTTCTACATGGTGCAGAAACATGGATATTAGACAAGAGAACAGAGCAGAAAATTGAAACCTTTGAAATGTGGATTTATAGAAGAATAGGCAGAATTGGATGGAAAGCAAAGAAAACAAACGATGAAGTTTTAAAACAACTAAAAATGGAAAGAGAACTACTAAATACAATTAGAACAAGACAAATGAAATTGTTGTGGCATGTTAACAGACACAACAGCCTAATAAAAGTAATATTGGAAGGGAAAATACAAGGTAAAAGAGACAGATGCAGACCAAGACTAACATAGACGAGTAACATAAAAAGATGGACAAGTCAGCATTATGACACCATCAAAAGCAAGAGACAGTGGAATGGCGCTCCATAGTAGCCAACCTTCGATGCGGAGACGGCACTCAATGATGACGATGACCACGTCCGCAAACATTGCACAGCAAAACTATATCTGATCTCTGTCGTCCTTGTCTCTTTGATCAACCAAGTCACGTGGCTCTTATCTTTAACTGTCTTTCTCTTTTGATTACAAATTGATAATAAACTTTATCATTATCTCGTGAACGTTCTCTCATGACTTGTTGCACACGTCATTATTTACAATGTCACACTATCAAGACATTTAGTCATACCTCTTTCGTATTTATTCCTTCCAAATCTATGCCAATAGAAGCGAGAAAGAGGGTTCATCTGTACTATATAGAACCAATTCAGACCTATGGAAGTGAATCATGTACAGTAGACAAAAAAATGAAAAGACGATTAGAGGCCACAGAGATGGGATTTCTCAGAAGAATGTTGAGAGTTCCCTGGACAGCTAAAAACGGCCTATGAAGAAATTCTCAAAGAGGCCCCAACAAAAAATAGGGGACTCCTAAAAAACATCAGAAAAAAAACAATACAAGGGTAACGTTGGAATACTTGGTTACAACTGGCAAAATATAAGTAAAGAGAGATTGCGGACGACAAAGAGAGAAAATACTGGATAGCTTGGAGTCATGGCATGGAAAACAGTCAACAACAGAACTGATACGATGCATTGTAGATAGAAGATTGTGGAGGGACATGATTGTCTACGCCAACCGGTATGGCACAAGCTGATGATGACGTAATATATCTGTAGATAATACACATTTTTTTCCCCACTTTCCAAAAGACATTTAAACTAATTTGATTCTTCCCTACTATTAGGTAGAAGACGTGTGTCTGTCTGGCTTCCTTCCTTCCTTCCTTCCTTCCTTCCTTCCTTCCTTCCTTCCTTCCTTCCTTCCTTCCTTCCTTCCTTCCTTCCTTCCTTCCTTCCTTCCTTCCTTCCTTCCTTCCGTAACTCCTTTAATCCTTCCTTTCTTCATACTTTCCATTCTACATTAATATTCATGTTTTATTTCCTTCCTTCCTTCACTCCTCCCTTGCTTCTTTCCTTCCTGCAATCTTTCGTTTATTCAATCCTTCCAATCTTCCTTCCTACTTTATATTCTTCATAAATCTATGTTTATTTCCTTCCTTCCTTCCTTCCTTCCTTCCTTCCTTCCTTCCTTCCTTCCTTCCTTCCTTCCTTCCTTCCTTCCTTCCTTCCTTCCTTCCTTATTACTTTCTATTTTTCATTAATTCATGTTTTATTCCTTTCCTTCACTCTTTCCTTCCTTCACTCCTTCCTTCCTTCACTATTTCCTTCCTTTACGCATTCCTTTACTCCTTCTTGTATTCAATCCTTCCTTACTTCCTTTCTTCCTTCCTTCACTCCTTCTATTCTTCCTTCTATTCTTCCTTCAATTCTTCCTTCCATCCTACTTTCTATTCTTCATTAATTCATGTTTTATTTTCTTACTTCATTCTTTCCTTCCTTCACGCCTTTTTTACTTCAATTCTTCCTTCATTCCTACTTTCTAATGTTCATTAATTAATGTTTTCCTTCCTTCCTTCCATCCTTCCTTCCTTCCTTCCTTCCTTCCTTCCTTCCTTCCTTCCTTTAATCCTTCCTTTCTTGCTACTTTCTATTCTTCATTAATTCATGTTTTAGTTCCTTCCTTCCTTCCTTCACACCTTTCTTTCTCTCCTTAATTCTCTCCTTCGTTATTTCACTCCTTCCTTCCTTCATTCCTTCCTTCCTTCAATTCTTCCTTTCTTCCTAGTTTCTATTCTTAATTATTTCATGTTTTATTTTCATCCTTCACTCCTTCCTTCCTTCACTCCATCCATCCTTCTTTCCTTCCTTCCTTCAAACTTTCTAATCTTCATTAATTCATGTTTTCCTTTCTTCATTTCTTCTTTCAATCCTTCTTTCCTTCCTTCAATTCTTCCTTCTTTCTTACTTTGTATTTTTCATTAATTCATGTTTTATTCCTTTCCTTCACTCCTTCCTTTCTTCACTCATTCCTTCCTTCACTCTTTCCTTCCTTCAAATCTACCTTTCTTCATACTTTCTGTTCTTCATTAATTTATGTTTTATTTCCTTCTTTCAACTAATCCTTCCTTCCTTCACTCCATTCTTCCTTCCTTCATACTTTCTAAGCTTTAATAATTTATTTTTTCCTTCCTTCCTTCCTTCCTTCCTTCCTTCCTTCCTTCCTTCCTTCCTTCCTTCCTTCCTTCCTTCCTTCCTTCCTTCCTTCCTTCCTTCCTTCCTTCCTTCCTTCCTTCCTTCCTTCCTTCCTGCATGCGTTCTTTCCATCCTTTTTCCTTCCTTTCTTCCTTCCATCCTACCTTCCAACTTTCCTACATTTATTCCTTCCTTCAATCCTTCCTTCTTTCTTACTTTATATTTTTCATTAATTCATGTTTTATTCCTTTCCTTCACTCCTTCCTTTCTTCACACATTCCTTCCTTCACTCCTTCCTTCCTTCAATTCTACTTTTATTCCTACTTTCTGTTCTTCATTAATTTATATTTTATTTCCTTCTTTCAACTAATCCTTCCTTCCTTCACTCCATTCTTCCTTCATTCCTTCCTTCCTTCATACTTTCTAATCTTTAATAATTGATTTTTTCCTTCCTTCCTTCCTTCCTTCCTTCCTTCCTTCCTTCCTTCCTTCCTTCCTTCCTTCCTTCCTTCCTTCCTTCCTTCCTTCCTTCCTTCCTTCCTTCCTTCCTTTCTTCCTCCCTCTCTCCCTCACTCCCTCCCTTCTTCCCTTCTTTCCTTCCTTCCTTCCTTCCTTCCCACCTTCACTACGTCCTTCCTTCAATTCTTCCTTCCTTCCTACTTTATATTCTTCATTAATTCATGTTTTACTTCCTTACTTCCCTCCTTCCTTCCTTCCTTCCTTCCTTCCTTTTATTCCTTCCTTCCTACTTTACATTTTTCAAAATTCATGTTTTATTTTCTTCCTTTTTCCATTCCTCCCTTCCTTCTTTCCTTCTTTCTTTCTTTCTTTCCTCCTTCCTTCCTTCAATCTTTTTTCCTTCCTTCTTTCAATCTTTCCTTCCTTCCTTCCTTCCTTCCTTCCTTCCTTCCTTCCTTCCTTCCTTCCTTCCTTCCTTCCTTCCTTCCTTCCTTCCTTCCTTCCTTAACTCCTTTAATCCTTCCTTTCTTCATACTTTCCATTCTACATTAATATTCATGTTTTATTTCCTTCCTTCCTTCACTCCTCCCTTGCTTCTTTCCTTCCTGCAATCTTTCGTTTATTCAATCCTTCCAATCTTCCTTCCTACTTTATATTCTTCATAAATCTATGTTTATTTCCTTCCTTCCTTCCTTCCTTCCTTCCTTCCTTCCTTCCTTCCTTCCTTCCTTCCTTCCTTCCTTATTACTTTCTATTTTTCATTAATTCATGTTTTATTCCTTTCCTTCACTCTTTCCTTCCTTCACTCCTTCCTTCCTTCACTATTTCCTTCCTTTACGCATTCCTTTACTCCTTCTTTTATTCAATCCTTCCTTACTTCCTTTCTTCCTTCCTTCACTCCTTCTATTCTTCCTTCTATTCTTCCTTCAATTCTTCCTTCCATCCTACTTTCTATTCTTCATTAATTCATGTTTTATTTTCTTACTTCATTCTTTCCTTCCTTCACGCCTTTTTTACTTCAATTCTTCCTTCATTCCTACTTTCTAATGTTCATTAATTAATGTTTTCCTTCCTTCCTTCCATCCTTCCTTCCTTCCTTCCTTCCTTCCTTCCTTCCTTCCTTCCTTCCTTTAATCCTTCCTTTCTTGCTACTTTCTATTCTTCATTAATTCATGTTTTAGTTCCTTCCTTCCTTCCTTCACACCTTTCTTTCTCTCCTTAATTCTCTCCTTCGTTATTTCACTCCTTCCTTCCTTCATTCCTTCCTTCCTTCAATTCTTCCTTTCTTCCTAGTTTCTATTCTTAATTATTTCATGTTTTATTTTCATCCTTCACTCCTTCCTTCCTTCACTCCATCCATCCTTCTTTCCTTCCTTCCTTCAAACTTTCTAATCTTCATTAATTCATGTTTTCCTTTCTTCATTTCTTCTTTCAATCCTTCTTTCCTTCCTTCAATTCTTCCTTCTTTCTTACTTTGTATTTTTCATTAATTCATGTTTTATTCCTTTCCTTCACTCCTTCCTTTCTTCACTCATTCCTTCCTTCACTCTTTCCTTCCTTCAAATCTACCTTTCTTCATACTTTCTGTTCTTCATTAATTTATGTTTTATTTCCTTCTTTCAACTAATCCTTCCTTCCTTCACTCCATTCTTCCTTCCTTCATACTTTCTAAGCTTTAATAATTTATTTTTTCCTTCCTTCCTTCCTTCCTTCCTTCCTTCCTTCCTTCCTTCCTTCCTTCCTTCCTTCCTTCCTTCCTTCCTTCCTTCCTTCCTTCCTTCCTTCCTTCCTTCCTTCCTTCCTTCCTTCCTTCCTTCCTTCCTTCCTTCCTGCATGCGTTCTTTCCATCCTTTTTCCTTCCTTTCTTCCTTCCATCCTACCTTCCAACTTTCCTACATTTATTCCTTCCTTCAATCCTTCCTTCTTTCTTACTTTATATTTTTCATTAATTCATGTTTTATTCCTTTCCTTCACTCCTTCCTTTCTTCACACATTCCTTCCTTCACTCCTTCCTTCCTTCAATTCTACTTTTCTTCCTACTTTCTGTTCTTCATTAATTTATATTTTATTTCCTTCTTTCAACTAATCCTTCCTTCCTTCACTCCATTCTTCCTTCATTCCTTCCTTCCTTCATACTTTCTAATCTTTAATAATTGATTTTTTCCTTCCTTCCTTCCTTCCTTCCTTCCTTCCTTCCTTCCTTCCTTCCTTCCTTCCTTCCTTCCTTCCTTCCTTCCTTCCTTCCTTCCTTTCTTCCTCCCTCTCTCCCTCACTCCCTCCCTTCTTCCCTTCTTTCCTTCCTTCCTTCCTTCCTTCCCACCTTCACTACGTCCTTCCTTCAATTCTTCCTTCCTTCCTACTTTATATTCTTCATTAATTCATGTTTTACTTCCTTACTTCCCTCCTTCCTTCCTTCCTTCCTTCCTTCCTTTTATTCCTTCCTTCCTACTTTACATTTTTCAAAAATTCATGTTTTATTTTCTTCCTTTTTCCATTCCTCCCTTCCTTCTTTCCTTCTTTCTTTCTTTCTTTCCTCCTTCCTTCCTTCAATCTTTTTTCCTTCCTTCTTTCAATCTTTCCTTCCTTCCTTCCTTCCTTCCTTCCTTCCTTCCTTCCTTCCTTCCTTCCTTCCTTCCTTCCTTCCTTCCTTAACTCCTTTAATCCTTCCTTTCTTCATACTTTCCATTCTACATTAATATTCATGTTTTATTTCCTTCCTTCCTTCACTCCTCCCTTGCTTCTTTCCTTCCTGCAATCTTTCGTTTATTCAATCCTTCCAATCTTCCTTCCTACTTTATATTCTTCATAAATCTATGTTTATTTCCTTCCTTCCTTCCTTCCTTCCTTCCTTCCTTCCTTCCTTCCTTCCTTCCTTCCTTCCTTCCTTCCTTCCTTCCTTATTACTTTCTATTTTTCATTAATTCATGTTTTATTCCTTTCCTTCACTCTTTCCTTCCTTCACTCCTTCCTTCCTTCACTATTTCCTTCCTTTACGCATTCCTTTACTCCTTCTTTTATTCAATCCTTCCTTACTTCCTTTCTTCCTTCCTTCACTCCTTCTATTCTTCCTTCTATTCTTCCTTCAATTCTTCCTTCCATCCTACTTTCTATTCTTCATTAATTCATGTTTTATTTTCTTACTTCATTCTTTCCTTCCTTCACGCCTTTTTTACTTCAATTCTTCCTTCATTCCTACTTTCTAATGTTCATTAATTAATGTTTTCCTTCCTTCCTTCCATCCTTCCTTCCTTCCTTCCTTCCTTCCTTCCTTTAATCCTTCCTTTCTTGCTACTTTCTATTCTTCATTAATTCATGTTTTAGTTCCTTCCTTCCTTCCTTCCTTCACACCTTTCTTTCTCTCCTTAATTCTCTCCTTCGTTATTTCACTCCTTCCTTCCTTCATTCCTTCCTTCCTTCAATTCTTCCTTTCTTCCTAGTTTCTATTCTTAATTATTTCATGTTTTATTTTCATCCTTCACTCCTTCCTTCCTTCACTCCATCCATCCTTCTTTCCTTCCTTCCTTCAAACTTTCTAATCTTCATTAATTCATGTTTTCCTTTCTTCATTTCTTCTTTCAATCCTTCTTTCCTTCCTTCAATTCTTCCTTCTTTCTTACTTTGTATTTTTCATTAATTCATGTTTTATTCCTTTCCTTCACTCCTTCCTTTCTTCACTCATTCCTTCCTTCACTCTTTCCTTCCTTCAAATCTACCTTTCTTCATACTTTCTGTTCTTCATTAATTTATGTTTTATTTCCTTCTTTCAACTAATCCTTCCTTCCTTCACTCCATTCTTCCTTCCTTCATATTTTCTAAGCTTTAATAATTTATTTTTTCCTTCCTTCCTTCCTTCCTTCCTTCCTTCCTTCCTTCCTTCCTTCCTTCCTTCCTTCCTTCCTTCCTTCCTTCCTTCCTTCCTTCCTTCCTTCCTTCCTTCCTTCCTTCCTTCCTTCCTTCCTTCCTTCCTTCCTTCCTTCCTTCCTTCCTTCCTTCCTTCCTTCCTGCATGCGTTCTTTCCATCCTTTTTCCTTCCTTTCTTCCTTCCATCCTACCTTCCAACTTTCCTACATTTATTCCTTCCTTCAATCCTTCCTTCTTTCTTACTTTATATTTTTCATTAATTCATGTTTTATTCCTTTCCTTCACTCCTTCCTTTCTTCACACATTCCTTCCTTCACTCCTTCCTTCCTTCAATTCTACTTTTATTCCTACTTTCTGTTCTTCATTAATTTATATTTTATTTCCTTCTTTCAACTAATCCTTCCTTCCTTCACTCCATTCTTCCTTCATTCCTTCCTTCCTTCATACTTTCTAATCTTTAATAATTGATTTTTTCCTTCCTTCCTTCCTTCCTTCCTTCCTTCCTTCCTTACTTCCTTCCTTCCTTCCTTCCTTCCTTCCTTCCTTCCTTCCTTCCTTCCTTCCTTCCTTCCTTCCTTCCTTCCTTTCTTCCTCCCTCTCTCCCTCACTCCCTCCCTTCTTCCCTTCTTTCCTTCCTTCCTTCCTTCCTTCCCACCTTCACTACGTCCTTCCTTCAATTCTTCCTTCCTTCCTACTTTATATTCTTCATTAATTCATGTTTTACTTCCTTACTTCCCTCCTTCCTTCCTTCCTTCCTTCCTTTTATTCCTTCCTTCCTTCCTTCCTACTTTACATTTTTCAAAAATTCATGTTTTATTTTCTTCCCTTTTCCATTCCTCCCTTCCTTCTTTCCTTCTTTCTTTCTTTCTTTCCTCTTTCCTTCCTTCAATCTTTTTCCTTCCTTCTTTCAATCTTTCCTTCCTTCCTTCCTTCCTTCCTTCCTTCCTTCCTTCCTTCCTTCCTTCCTTCCTTCCTTCTTCCCTTCCTTCCTTCCTTCCTTCCTTCCTTCCTTCCTTCCTTCCTTCCTTCCTTCCTTCTTTCCTTCCTTCCTGCCTTCAATCTTTCTTTCCTTTCTTCCTTTATTCCTTCACTCCTTCCTTCCTTCAATCTTTCTTTCCTTCCTTCCTACTTTTTATTCTTCATTAATTCATTTTTTTCCTACATTCTTTCCCCTCACCATTCCCCCATTCCTACGTTCCTTGTTTCATCTTCATTCTTTCTTTCTTGTTCTCTTTCTCTCATCCCTTTATCCGTCCTCTTTCCCAAGCCTTTCTCTCTATTCTTTCTTTATTTCTTGAAAAGTCGAAGAATATATACCCGCATGGCGAGGGGCACCTAAGCACGTGGCGTCCTGTGTGAAAATTAGAATAAAAAATTGTATTTATGCAAAATTTAATTCTTTCAGGACTTTGCTAAAATATAAAACTGGCGTTCACAAACGAACACATTCCCTGTGTGACATTTTAATAATAATTTGAGAACCACTGGGATTAACTTTTCAATTTTAAATCTCTTAAAACTGTTCTTTCCACGACTGCATTCGTGACTCGGCGTAATCAATAGATAGACGACACGACACGTGTAATGGCGCTCACCATCCTACCTCTGCAACACGTGTACAAGTTCGTGTACAAACACCTCAAACATTAGTTTCTAACTTTGGGATGTGTACGACCAACGTCTTGTATAATTAGTTGTGTTATAAGTTGTGTTATAAGTTGTGTTATAAGTTGTGTTATAAGTCGTTTCATTAATTATATTTCAGTTCATATATAACAATTACTTCAAATCGTTTATTTGGACAATGATTTCACTGGTAAATAAGTGTGGTCATTCTTTCATTGAGTACCGTCTCCGCATCGAAGGTTGGCTACCATGGAGCACCATTCCGCTCCGTCCCTTGATTTGATCGTGCAGGTTGTCATAGTCTGACTTGTCCAGCTTTTGATGTTACTCGTCCATGTTAGTCTTGGCCTGCCTCTGTCTCTTGCTTTGATGGTGCAGGTTGTCAAAGTCTGACTTGTCCAGCTTTTGATGTTACTCGTCCATGTTAGTCTTGGCCTGCCTCTGTCCCTTGCTTTGATGATGCAGGTTGTCATAGGCTGATTTGTCCATCTTTTGATGTTACTCGTCCATGTTAGTCTTGGTCTGCCTCTGCCTATTTTACCTTGTATTTTCCCCTCGAGGATTACTTTTAGTAGACTGCTGTGTCTTTTAAAATGCCCACAAAATCGCATTTGTCTTGTTTGAATTGTGTTTAGTAGTTCTCTTTCCATTTTTAGTTATTTCAAGACTTCATCATTTATTTTATTTTGTTTCCATCCAATTCTACCTATTTTTCTATAAATGCACGTTTCAAAAGGTTCCAATTTTCTGTTCTGTTTGCTTGTCTAATGTCCATGATTCTGCACCATACAGGAATATTGAAAATATAATATTCTTAGTTTTAGACCTGGTGATATTTGCCTTGATTGTAGAATATTCTTGACTTATCATCATCATCATGTGCTATACCGGTTGGCGTAGGCGATCATGTCTTTCTACAATCTTCTATCCACTGTACATCGTATCAATTCTGTTGTCAACTGTTTTCCATGCCATGACACCAAGCTGTCCAGTATTTTCTCTCTTTGCAGTCCGCGATCTCTCTCTCCTTGTATTTTTCCTGTTGTAACCAAGTATTACAACTTTCCTCTTCTCATGATGTGCCCGAAAAATGTTGATTGCTTCTTTCTGATGTTTTTTAGGAACTGTCTTTTAGTGTTGGCCTCTTTGAGAATGTCCTCGGTAGTTTTGTTTAGCTGTCCAGGGAACTTTCAACATTTTTCTGAGAAATCCCATCTCTGTGGTCTCTAATCGTCTTTTCATTTGTTTGTCTAGTGTCCATGATTCGCTTCCATGTGATTTTTGACTATTTAATAAATAATTCGACCTTGCCAGCCTCGTATTGGCATGACGATTATTTTGTAAACAGTCTGTCAACTCTCTAAACTCATGTTAATCTAAATCCTAAATTAGCGATGTGAACGAGTGCCCACGTCACGATCATCCACGCTTGTCACTTTCAAAGTTAAGATAGAGAAGTGATCATTTGCTGCACGGCGACGTCATGTGCAGGAAGTTATAAATAATTTTGTTATATTTTTTAATATAAAATAATTTAGTTTTTTTTTTCTGTCCACTAAACGTAGTTTAGTAAAAGCTTTTGGTTAACTATGTAATCATGGCGGTCTCAGATCTCTCTCTCTCTCTCTCTCTCTCTCTCTCTCTCTCTGCGATCAAGTCTCAATCAGAGTAGGATTCCAGACTCTCTTATGAAGTTAGCTGTCTGTTTAAGTGACTCTTATTTCTTTCTTTTCTCTTCTCACTGATACCAAAAATGTGCCTTGGTTATATCATTTGTCGTTCTTGAGCTGCTCGAACTTTCTGAATTAGTGATTTTCCTTTGTTGTTACATGTCTCTGTCACTGCATCTATCCATCTTCTTCTTTTCTCTTTCTCACTGATACCTAAAAGGTGTCGTGGTTTATATCATTTGTCATTCTTGAGCTGCTCGAACTGTCTGAATTAGTGATTTTCCTTTGTTGTTACATGTCTCTGTCACTGCATCTATCCATCTTCTTTTCCCTTGCTCACTGATACCTAAAAGGTGTCGTGGTTATATCATTTGTCGTTCTTGAGCTGCTCGAACTGTCTGAATTAGTGATTTTCCTTTGTTGTTACATGTCTCTGTCACTGCATCTATCCATCTTCTTCTGGGTCTTCCTCTTGGTCTTTTCCCATGCATTCTTGATAACAACGCCCTTGATGGTGATTGGTGAGGATTCATTCTGACCAGGTGGCCAAACCATTTAAGTTGTTGTTGTTCTATATATTCTTGGCAGGGTTTTGTTCCTACTATTTTTCTCTTGGTTTCATTTGGTATTCTATCTCTTCTTGTGTTGTTTGTTGCTTTTCTCAAGCATCGCATTTCACATGTATTGATCTTTCTTAAATGGAATTTATAAAGGGTCCATGTTTGACTTTCATAGCACAAAGTTGGTATGAAAATGGCATTTATCATTTGTTGTTTAGCTGGTATAGAAATGTTTGGATGTCTTAGCAATGGTGAAAGCTGGTCTGTGACAGCATTTCCTTTTTGTATTCTCATGTCAATTTCTCTGTTTAGTTTTCCATCTTCTGTGAACATTGTGCCCAAATACTTGAATTCCTCTACTTGTTTTATTTCTTTATCTTTGATCTTAATGTTTTTTTGGGTGTCTTAATTTACTTATTCTCATAGCCTCTGTTTTTTGCTGTGTTAATTTTCATACTGTATTTTGTGCAGCTTTTATCTAGAGATGTTAAATGCTGTTGTAGCAGGTTTTCGTTCTCATATATTAGGCATTGGTCATCTGCAAAGAGTAGCTCGTTAAGTGATTCGATTGCCCATATAGTTTCTCTTCCAGGGAGGTGGGTGTGGACCACGTTGTCCTTCGGTCTCAGATATATAACAATTCAAAATATCAACGATCATAAACCTTTAAATACAATTTTATTTAAAAAAATTAATCAAAATGTACAGAAAGTTAAAAGAGTAAAGTACCTTTGTCACGCCAAGTGGCGTATAGGGAATATGGTGTTAGTGACCATAATTTTTACAGACCTTCGGCACATGATTCTTTAAGCAATGTGGTCGGTATTACGCCCGTGCCGCTTTACATTCCCATAAAAAAAATCCGGTGCTCGTTTAAGGCTGGGTGAACCCGGAAGCCGTCGGTCAGGATCGAACCCTACCTCTTGTTCTTTGTAGTCCAGTTCACTAACCACTGAGCTGTCACGGCTCCCCAGTTCACTAACCACTGAGCTGTCGCGGCTCCCCAGTTCACTAACCACTGAGCTGTCGCGGCTCCCCAGTTCACTAACCACTGAGCTGTCGCGGCTCCCCAGTTCACTAACCACTGAGCTGTCGCGGCTCCCCAGCTCACTAACCACTGAGCTGTCGCGGCTCCCCAGTTCACTAACCACTGAGCTGTCGCGGCTCCCCAGTTCACTAACCACTGAGCTGTCGCGGCTCCCCAGTTCACTAACCACTGAGCTGTCGCGGCTCCCCAGTTCACTAACCACTGAGCTGTCGCGGCTCCCCAGTTCACTAACCACTGAGCTGTCACGGCTCCCCAGTTCACTAACCACTGAGCTGTCGCGGCTCCCCAGTTCACTAACCACTGAGCTGTCGCGGCTCCCCAGTTCACTAACCACTGAGCTGTCGCGGCTCCCCAGTTCACTAACCACTGAGCTGTCGCGGCTCCCCAGTTCACTAACCACTGAGCTGTCGCGGCTCCCTAACAAATCTGACAGTAAGATGGAGAATTATGTTTATTTTTGTTTAATTCCGCTTTATTTTACATTTGAAACGTTTTCTCCTTTTCTTTAATTGTATTTTCTTTGATTGAAGCCGCGATAGCTCAGTGGTTAGTGAACTGGACTACAAAGGACAAGAGGTAGGGTTCGATCCCAACCGACGGCTTCCGGTTCACCCAGCCTTTATTGGGTACCGGAATTTTTTCTGGAAAAGTAAAGCAGCACGGGCGTAATACCGACCACATTACCCCAAAAATCATGTGATGAAGGTCTGTCCAATTTATTGTCACTAACACCATATTCCCTATACGTCACTTGGCGTGACGAGGGCTCTTTACTTTACTTTTTTTATAGTCTTTGTTCAGATCCTTAAAGCTAATCTTATGTAACACATCTGCTTCTATACTTAATAGAGGTAATGCATTCAGCCTGGTGGATCGACTTCATGACTATTGGCGGAGTTCTACAGTTACTGAGTACGCTTTTTTTATTGTATATATCTGTATATAATTTTTCCATTTAATATCGGTGCCCCTTTGTGGTGCCCCCGTCTTTTGATGCCCAATGTTCTTATTTTGCTTAATGAGTAATCTAATCCTTCATGAATATGAGAAATTATTTAATTATCGACATTTTTTATTTGCGCTTAAAGAATTTACTGCTTTTAAATTGGGAGCGTTTGTCATTTTGACTAGTTTGTTGGTAAAGTAGTAATTTGTGTTTCTTTATTTAGCAGAAATAAGTGACTGTTTTAGTCTTGTTTAAATAGATTAGTGTTTATCTTCTTGTACCACTTCTTATTTTCCTTTCTTTTTTTCTTCTTCTTTCTTTCAGCTCCCTGTGGAGCATAGGTCTTCAACAAACACTTTCAGCTCCCTGTGGAGCATAGGTCTTCAACAAACACTTTCAGCTCCCTGTGGAGCATAGGTCTTCAACAAACACTTTCAGCTCCCTGTGGAGTATAGGTCTTCAACAAACACTTTCAGCTCCCTGTGGAGCATAGGTCTTCAACAAACACTTTCAGCTCCCTGTGGAGCATAGGTCTTCAACAAACACTTTCAGCTCCCTGTGGAGCATAGGTCTTCAACAATCACTTTCAGCTTCCTGTGGAGTATAGGTCTTCAACAAACACTTTCAGCTTCCTGTGGAGTATAGGTCTTCAACAAACACTTTCAGCTTCCTGTGGAGTATAGGTCTTCAACAAACACTTTCAGCTCCCTGTGGAGTATAGGTCTTCAACAAACACTTTCAGCTTCCTGTGGAGTATAGGTCTTCAACAAACACTTTCAGCTCCCTGTGGAGTATAGGTCTTCAACAAACACTTTCGGCTCCATGTGGAGTATAGGTCTTCAACAAACACTTTCCATTCCGTTCTGTTTCTTGCATTTCTTTTATTTTAGGTTAGTAATCATAAATATAACTAAATAATTTTTGATAAAAATTGATATTCACGTAGACTGAGAAAAGAGTTTTCTTGATGTAAGTTTTCTTGATGAAGGATTTCTTAATGAAAGTTTTCTTAATGAGAGTTTTCCCATTTTGTGTTTAGTCCAGACTAGTTTCCATAACTAGAGTTTTTGATACGAAAGTTTTTTTTTTTAAACAAAAACTTTTAATTTCTCAAAAAAAGTTTTCTTGACGAGAGCTTGCTTAGATCAAGTTTTTTCTTGAACAGTTTTCTCAGAAAAGTTTTATCTACAAGAGTTTTCATACAAAAGAATACGTTTTCTGTACGAAAGTTTTCTCAAAAAAGTTTCTGTGCGAGACTTTTCTGATAAAAGTTTTCTCTATCAGTGTTTTCTTTTTTTTTCTATACAAGTGTTTACTTAAAAATGTTTTCTCTACGAGATTTTTCTAAACATTTTTATCTACCAGTTTTCTAAAATAAATTTTCTCTGAGAAAACTTTCTCCATAGAAAATCTCTCTACGAGAATTTTTCAGTTTCCCATTCGAGGATTTGCTCAAATTTATCTATTCGAAAACTTGCTTAGTTTTCCAATGCAAAGCTTGCTCAGTTTTCTATTCAAAAGTTTGCTAAGTTTTCTATTCAAAAGTTTGCCCAGTTTTCTATTCAAAAGTTTGCACAGTTTTCTATTTAAAAGTTTGCACAGTTTTCTTTTCCAAAGTTTACTCAGTTTTCTTGTCTAAAGTTTGCTCAGTTTTCTATTCAAAAGTTTGCCCAGTTTTCTATTCAAAAGTTTGCACCGTGATCTTTTCAAAAGTTTGCTCAGTTTTCTATTCAAAAGTTTGCACAGTTTTCTTTTCAAAAGTTTGCTCAGTTTTCTTGTCGAAAGTTTGCTCAGTTTTCTATTCAAAAGTTTGCTCAATTTTCTATTCAAAAGTTTGCCAATTTTTCTATTCAATAGTTTGCACCGTTTTCTTTTCAAAAGTTTGCTCAGTTTTCTTGTCGAAAGTTTGCTCAGTTTTCTATTCAAAAGTTTGCTCCAAAAAATGTTTCCTTTAGGAGAGTGAGCGCGGTCACCATGGGGCAACACTGAAGATGAAGAAGAGAACAATGGCATAGGTTAACTCAAATGATGTGAGAAACATGGTTTCCCATTTAAATTACATATTTATTAGTTCTAGTAACACTTTATTTCTACTACTATCTATCAGCTCCCTGTGGAGCATAGGACTTCAAAAAACACTTTCCAAGTCGTTCTGTTTCTTGCCATTCTTTAAAAATCATTCAATGTCTTCCCCATCATCTTCATCTCTTTTTCTACATGTCTTTTCCAAGAGCACCTTGGTCTTCCTCTTTGTCTTTTCCCCTGGGGATTCCAAAAAATGTGCCTGTAGTGCAATACTCTCAGTTGACTTCCGCAGGGTGTGTCCTATCCAGCGCCATCGTCTTCGCTATATCTCTTTATCCGCTGGTATTTGACTGGTATATTTCCATGATTCTATGTTAGTGATTTTGTCCTGCCATTTACAACACTTTATTTAATCTCTCTTTATGTTATTTTTAACATAGTCTCAGCTTTAACGAAACATAAATAGCCGATTTGAACAACAATACATGCTGTGTTAACGAAACAGCCCCAGAAAGGATTCGATTGGACTGTAACTTCTCGGAGATGTTGTTACCGCTGTTGTTAGTGGGTATGTCAATGACATTTGTGACATGTGATACTAGAAATATCAAACTGACATCCGTCGAGCCCGACATTCAAGGGAATTTAGTTACATCAAGTTTTACCATTCAAAGGTTTGCCTCGCTCAATCTGACGAACAACATCAAGAAGTTTATTGATCACGAACAGCTGAGACTACGATTTATCAAGAAGTAAGTTGATGACGTGTTGATAACAGAACGTGTTGATAACAGAACGTGTTGATAACAGGTTTTGCCATGCACTTTAGTGATATATTTATATATTTGATATTAAGTTGATGTTTTCATGCAAATTTACTGTATTTGTCTAGATAGTCCCCTCACCTTTATTCTATTCTATTCTATTCTATTTTCTATTCTATTCTATTCTATTCTATTCTATTCTATTCTATTCTGTTCTATTCTATTCTATTCTGTTCTGTTCTATTCTATTCTATTCTATTCTATTTTCTATTCTCTATTCTCTTCTATTCCTGGAATCAGTTTCATTGCAGTCGAGGCGTCCCATACCCATTCCACAGACCGTTCCAGAATTTCTTGAATCGTTTGCAGAGTGACTGTTCCTGTAAAGATTTCTCTCTCTCTCTCTCTCTCTCTCTCTCTCTCTCTCTCTCTCTTGTCTGCGATCAAGACTCAATCAGAGTAGGATTCCAGACTCTCTCATGAAGTCAGCTGTCTGTTTAAATGATTCGATTGCCCCATATAGTTTCTCTTCCAGGGAGGTGGGCGTGGACCACATTACTCTTCTCAGGTCCGTGTACTGGGGGCAATCCTGTAGAACATGTTTTGTAGTCATATTGTCCAGTGTACAGTAGCATAGGCTGGTTGTACCTATTTTGAATTTGGTGAACATGTGGTTTCTCAATATATTGATAAGTGCAGCGATAGAAGAGGAGGGGATTACGAAGAGATTTGAGGAAGAGCAGGGGCATTACAGAGAAGCGAATACAAGTAGTAGACAAGAACGCCCCATGGAAATAGATCACATCAGACAAAGAAATGCGGAGAGATAGACAGGTAGTAAATGTCATTAAGGAGACAAGGAGATTTTATAGGTGTGGTTTATTATTATTATCAGATTTCCACGAGTTGATTGCCACGAGTTGATTGCCACGAGTTGATTGCCACGAGTTGATTGCCACGAGTTGATTGCCACGAGTTGATACGAGCTGCTGCTCTTTGACTGGATTAGATGTGGCGGGTTGTAATGGCTTTCTTGACATTCCCGGCTCTTACTGGAGAGGTTGGAGTTCGTCTGTCCCAGGCTATGCTGGGAAAATACTAGCCCAGCCCAGAGGTACTGCAATACTGGGTCCTCTATATCAGTAACAGCCACCACTACAGGGAACACGGCGATCCTAGCTTCTGTTAGCCAGTCTGGTTTGACGCAGACTGTTACCAGGGGAGACCACGAGGAGGTAGAACTGCTAGGTCTTGGTCGGCTGATGGTGCGCCGACACTGCTATTGCGACCGCAGGTCGCAGGCGCTTGTGCTCCCCCTATAGGTGTGGTAGGGTAGGGCATATTGTAAGACAATGTCGAGAAGGGAGTAATTAGGCAAGAATCAAGAGGAGGGTGTCAGAGAGTGGGAAACGGGGGACAGTGCTCAAAGAGGCAGGCGGTTTGAGTACAAGAGGAGGGTGTCAGGGAGTGGGAAACGGGGGACAATGCTCAAAGAGGCAGGCGGTTTGAGTACAAGAGAAACACCTGATCAGTTTGGGAGGTATGGGAGAAGGGAGGACCCATGTTCCTGTATAATACAAGTAGACAAACAGAAGTTCAGGGCTATTGTGGACACAGGAGCAAGTGACAAGGGCAAGGACATAACAGCAATATATATATTGTGGCTAGTGCATAGGCAAAACAAATAACACCAGGGCTAAAATTAGGAATAGCAAAATGTTACATCTTCTCAATATTCCTGTATGGTGCAGAAACATGGGCATTAGACCAGAAAACATAACAGAAAATTTAAGCCTTTGAAATGTGGATTTATAGAAGAATAGGTAGAATTGGATGGAAAGAAAAGAAAACAAACGATGAAGTTTTAAAACAACTAAAAATGAAAAAAAGAACTACTAAACACAATTAGAGCAAGACAAATGAAATTTTTGGGGCATGTTAAAAGACACAACAGTCTAATAAAAATGATATTGGAAGGGAAAATACAAGGTAAAAGAGGCAGAGGCAGACCAAGACTAACATGGACGAGTAACATCAAAAGATGGACAAGTCAGCCTATGACAATCTGCACCATCAAAGCAAGACATAGAGTGGAATGGCGCTCCATGGTAGCCAACCTTCGATGCGGAGACGGCACTTAATGATGATGATGAGTGCATAGGCGAAGTATAATGACTTGATCCCTCCTTGATAAGGACTCGATAGGACAGAAACATAAAAAAGTAAAGTCAAGAGCCCCCGTCACGCCAAGTGGCGTATAGGGAATATGGTGTTAGTGACCATATATTTTACAGACTTTCGGCACAAGGACAGAAACATATTATATATATATTAAAAAATAAAAAAAGTATGTAAGAAGCTTTACGTGACAAGTGGACGACACAGACTAAACAACGTTTCGGCTCAATAGGCCTTCATCAGGAACAAACAATAAAAACACACACACACACAAATTAATAACGAAACAACCAAAACAAAAACAATCGAAATGTGTTTTAACACATTTCGATTGTTATTGTTTTTGTTTTTGTTTTGGTTGTTTCGTTATTAATTTGTGTGTGTGTGTGTTTTTATTGTTTGTTCCTGATGAAGGCCTATTGAGCCGAAACGTTGTTTAGTCTGTGTCGTCCACTTGTCACGTAAAGCTTCTTACATACCTTTTTTTATTTTTTAATTTTTCCTCATATTCAGCTTTACTGCAGCTTCGCATTTTTATGCCTTAACCCTTTATATATATATTACTTTTATTATTATATATTACTATTCTATCTATCTATCTATCTATCTATCTATCTATCTATCTATCTATCTATCTATCTATCTATCTATCTATCTATCTATCTATCTATCTATCTATCTATCTATCTATCTATCTATTGTCCTTTCGAGCCGAAGACGGCACATAGGGTAGAACCACAATCTCAAAAACAGAAACCTTGCGTGCCAAAGTGGCACGTATTGCAGAGATCACTGCTCTAAAATCTATGGTCTGTTTCCATAACAATACTTTTTACAATGACAGCTTGTCAAGCCATCGATCAACCTCCTTAGTCGCCTCTTACGACATGCCTGGAAGGTCACAGTGTCACTATTCTTTACCTCCCTCATAATGAGACCCCGGTAACACACGGGATATATATATATATATATATATATTACTATTATTATTATTATATATTACTATTATTATTATTATATATTACTATTATTATTATATATATTACTATTATTATTATATATTACTATTATTATTAATATTATTACTATTATTATTATTACTATTACTATTTTTATTATTACTATTACTATTATTATTACTATTACTATTACTATTATTATTATTATTATTATTATTACTATTACTATTATTATTAATATTATTATTATTATTATTATTATTACTATTACTATTATTATTATTACTATTACTATTGGGTGTCCGGTTAGCGCAATCGATAGGCGGTTGGCTTACCACGGCAACAGCCGGGGTTCGTAATCCTGGCGAGGACACCTGGGTTTTACTAATTCCCTAAAAATTAGTAGGAGCCGCGATAGCTCAGTGGTTAGTGAACTGGACTACTACGGACAAGGGGTAGGGTTCGATCCCAACCGACGGCTCCGGGTTCACCCAGCCTTAAATGGGTACCGGATTTTTTCTGGGAAAGTAAAAGCAACACGGGCGTAATACCGACCACATTACCCCAAAAATCATGTGCTGAAGGTCTGTAAAATATAGGGTCACTAACACCATATTTCCCTATACGCCACTTGGCGTGACGGGGGGTACTTTACTTTTACTTTTACTATTACTATTATTATTACTATTACTATTACTATTATTATTATTATTATTATTACTATTACTATTATTAATATTATTATTATTATTATTATTATTAGTAGTAGTAATATTAAAGATTTGATTGTAGATACATCTACTGCCTAATATATGAGAATGAAAACCTGCTACAACAGCATTTAACATCTCTAGATAAAAGCTGTTCAAACTACAGTATGAAAAATAACACAGCAAAAACAGAGGCTATAAGAATAAGCAAATTAAGACACCCATTAGACATCAAGATCAAAGACAAAGAAATAAAACAAGTAGAGGAATTCAAGTATTTAGGCACAATGTTCACAGAAGATGGAAAAGTAGACAGTGAAATTGACATGAGAATACAAAAAGCAAATGCTGTCACATACCAGCTTTCACCATTGCTAAGACATCCAAACATTTCTATGCCAGCTAAACAACAAATGATAAATAGCATCTTCAAACCAACTTTGTGCTATGAAAGTCAAACATGGACCCTTTCTAAATCACATTTAAGAAAGATCAATACATGTGAGATGCGATGCTTGAGAAAAGTAACAAACAACACAAGAAGAGATAGAATACCAAATGAAACGATAAGAAAAATGGTAGGAACAAAACCCTGCCAAGAATATATAGAACAACAACAACTTAAATGGTTTGGCCACCTGGTCAGAATGAATCCTCACCAATCACCATCAAGGGCGTTCTTCTCGAGAATGCACGGAAAAAGACCAAGAGGAAGACCCAGAAGAAGATGGATAGATGCAGTGACAGAGACATGTAACAACAAAGGAAAACCACTAATTCAAACAATTCGAGCAGCACAAGAACGACAAATGATATAAACCACGACACCTTTTAGGTATCAGTGAGAAAGAGAAAAGAAGAAGATGGATAGATGCAGTGACAGAGACATGTAACAACAAAGGAAAACCACTAATTCAGACAGTTCGAGCAGCTCAAGAACGACAAATGATATAAACCACGACACCTTTTAGGTATCAGTGAGAAAGAGAAAAGAAGAAAGAAGAAGATTGTCGTGTACACCAGCATGCCCCTGGACAGTACACCCAGGTTTCGCTTTATGTCTTTTGGCGTGTGCTGAGACTGCTATAATGGGGTCTACAGCTACCTTTCTTTGTTTGGGAGATGAGTTAGCAATTCGGATGATTCCACTGGCACGGGCGGTTGAGCAATTATGGATTTTAATTTTTTTGCAGCGATACCGGGGCCTTCCATAACCAACTAACCAACCAACTGAACCATCGCCTTTTCTTGATTACTGAAGATATTAGTGGTTGATTGGCGATTTCTCTAATTTCCTCGTTTGTTTTGAATTCGTTCCATGCTATTCCAAATATTTTCCTTAGACATTTATTTTCGAATGCGTTCAACTTTGTTTCTATGTCTCTTGTTTTTTCCAGCTTTCACACGCATACGTAAGGGTCGATAGTACATTTGATTTGAATAGCCTAAGTTTTATGTTTGTGCTGATGAGTTTTGATTTCCACAACTTCTCAAGGCTTCTGAAAGACATTGGTGCTTTAGCTATTCTGATTCTAATTTCTACATACCTTCATACAAATATGCACATATCCGTACATATGCACATACATATAAATACATAGACAGAGGCCTACGTACATATTCTACTACTTTACCACACAGATATAAACAAAACCATCATACATTCATCATCATCGTGTTCCAGTGTGCACTTTCCTTTCATGAGAGCTTCTCTGTTTTCTCAGTCCTATTTAAGACACGCAAAATATACTGGTCTACTAGTTTTAATATTGTCCAATTTACTTTAATTTCACATTATGATATGTCTTCTCTTTGTTCAAACTATCACAACTGTAAATAAACAAAAGAATACGAAAGACAACAAGTTATTTTAATGCCATTAAAAGTATACTACATGAAAACAAATAACACCAGGGTTAAACTAAGAATAGCAAAATGTTATATCTTCTCAATATTCCTGTATGGTGCAGAAACATGGACAGTAGACAAGCTTAAGAGAATGGCCTGACAGAAGGTCAACAATAGAAATGATAAATAACTGTCGAGATCGAAAGTTGTGGAGAGACATAATTACTAACGCCAACAGGCATGGTACTTGATAATGATGTTTCTCTGAATTCTCTGAATGGTTAATCGTACATCCCTAAACCGGCCGTACGCTAATCTTACGGTCTGTTAATTGATGTGTGACGGGATAATCTGAAGACTAACTGTGTGTTTATATGTTCGGAATTAGAGTCAACAACGATGGCCTAACATCATCAAATGTTATATATTTTTAAAAATACGACGATCATCATTTTCAAGAGGACGTGAACTACCGGTATATGTGGTGGATAGGCGGCAGGAACCATTGAAGGCTACGCCTGAAATGTGTTCCTTGTTGCAGTTTCCTCATATTCCAAGTCCGGCTTGTTGCAGGAGCTACTGAGTTAAGTGCTCTGTGCACACCGTGAGCTGTGTGTCTCATCCGTTTTGATCATGTTTCGATATTCCAATTGTTTACGATGAATGATGATATCGTATGACAGGGAACAGTTGGCTGTGTTCACTTTCTGTGCGGTTTCGCCTCATGTCTTTTGGCGTGTGCTGAGACTGGCAAATGGCGTCAAATCGCTTCTTTGTAGATGTGGTGACGTCAAGTGGAGCGGAAATGGGGAATTCCCGATTGCTGTGAAACTGGCTCCATGGAGAGAAACATATTTGGTTCTTTGGTTATGGAAGGCCCCGGTATCACTGCGAGCGAATTAAAATCCATAATTGCTCAACCGCCCGTGCCAGTGGAATCATCCAAATTAATATCTCATCTTCCAAACAAAGAAAGGTAGCTGTAGTCCCCACCATAGCAGTCTCAGCACATGCAAAAAGACATAATGCGAAACCGCACAGAAAGTGAACACAGCCAACTATTCCCCGTCATATGATATCATCATTCATCGTAAACAATCGGAATATAGAAACAGGATCATAACGGATGAAACGCACATCTCACGGTGTGCACAGAGCACTTAACTCAGTAGCTCCTGCGGCAAGCCGGACTTAGAATAGGAGGAAACTGCAACATGGAACACTATTCAAACAGCCTATAATGGTTCCTGCCGTCTATTCAGTGCTGTGCTATAATCTTTCTGCCTTTTCACGTGGCCAAACCATTTTAGCTGTTGTTTCTTTATATATTCTATGAAGGAAGTTATTCCTAGCTTTTTCCTCAGTTCTTCATTTCTGATCTTGTCTCTCGGGCTGTTTCCTGTCTAACACATTTCATCTCCGTAGCAGCTATTTTCTTATTGTTCTTACATTTAGGGTCCAGGACTGGCATTGGTTGCATCACGTGTTTAGTAGTGGTATATTATTTGACCAGTTATAGGTCATTAAAAAAAAAATGGCACAGCAACTGTCGAGACAGTGGTGATATCAAATTCAGAAGACAAAAGGCGCAAGAGAAAAGAGACAACGACAGGTACCGCAAATACACCTTGCTCGTTCTGTGGATGGATCTGTCTGTCCAGGATTGGCAAATTCAGCCACGAGAGAAGATGTTCAGTAAAGCAGCACCCAGTATGAGACACTAATGCTTTACCAAACTACTGACTTATCGTGACTGCTTGCTACCAACCATCTGTCAAGATGTCAAAGGCCATATACAGGTCATGGGGTCACATGTCCTCTTTGGGGCTCTTGATAATGTCTTCCAAGGGCTCCCATTGAAGCGAAGTCGACGTCAATTTATATAATCGTCTTGCACATTTTTCTTGTCTTCATATAAAGTACTCGACCTATAACATGAGAGTACACAGTTCGAATCTCGTTTGAAGCAATCGAGTTGATTGTTTTCTCTCCAGCCAGTGACTCGTGACTCCAGATTAAATGAGATCTCTTGGATAATCCTATCGGAGACGCACGACAAATTTAAGATCCCTTTATCAAGTAGAACACAGAAAAGGATACAAGAATCCTTGTCTGTCATAAATCTAGCCTGCGTTTTGAAGAAATATCCCATTTTGTTGCCATGTAATGAGAAGGTAACAGCTAAAATATATTGTGACAACTGAGAAAATTGAAGGACGAAGAGATAGAGGGAAGCAAAGAGAAAAGATATCAGACAGCTTAAGAGAATGGCTTGACAGAGGGTCAACAACAGAAATGATAAATAATTGTTAGGATCGAAAGTTGTGGAGAGACATGATCACCCACGCCAGCAGGCCCGGTACTTGATGATAATGATGACAATGATGATTTAGAAGAAAGTCTAACATCTTCCTTAATATTTAAGAACCGTTGTGAAATTACAGTTGCTAGTTTCATTTCAATTGAGCAAGTTTTAATATTTAATTTAACACCGTCTCCGCATTGAAATTTTGTCTAAAATAGACTACCATTTCAGCCGGTCACTTACCTTGACAGCACATCTTGTGCTACACGTCTACTTCGCTATCTTGTCAGTCCACTTTAGTCTGTCTACCATGACCTTCCTTGCAATGTAATTTTTGTTTTAGAATCACTTTCAATGAAATATATTAATTTCTTTGCTTATTCAAAAAATAAAGTACAACGTTTCAGATACTTGGGCACAATAATTACATCAGATGGGAGATGCACCACATAAATAAAAAGCAGAATAGCTCAGGCCAAAATAGCATTTCAGAAAATGAAAAATATCTTATGCAACAAATCTATGTCAATAAAAATGAGAAAGAGAGTTCATCGGTGCTATATAGAACCAATTGTGACCTATGGAAGCGAATCATCGACAGTAGACAAACAAATGAAAAGACGATTAGAGGCCACAGAGATGGGATTTCTCAGAAGAATGTTGAAAGTTCCCTGGACAGATAAAAAGACCAATGAGGAAGTTCTCAAAGAGGCCAACACAAAAAGGGAGCTCTTAAAAAACATCAGAAAGAAGCAATCAACATTTTTCGGGCACATCATGAGAAGAGGAAAGTTGGAATACTTGGTTACAACTGGCAAAATAAAAGGAAAGAGATCGCGGACGACAAAGAGAGAAAATACTGGGTAGCTTGGTGTCATGGCATGGAAAACAGTCAACAACAGAACTGATACGATGCACTGTAGATAGAAGATTATGGAGGGGCATGATCGCCTACGCCAACCGGCATGGTACATGATGATGATTCAAAAATTCATTTGCCTTGTTGAAATCGTGTTCAATTGATTTCTTTTTTTTAATTTTCATCTGATTTGAAACATTGCTATTTGTTTTCTTCCCTCTCCATCCACTTTTTTCCTATTGCATAAGATCCACAGTGAAGAACGTTTTCTGTTATATCTTCTTGTTGATTTTTCATACTAATCTTCCGTTGGAATTGGATGGGAACAAAAGAAAACAAACGATGAAGTTTTAAAACAACTGAAAATAAAAAGAGAACTACGAAATACAATTAAGACAAGACAAATGAAATTTTGGCGGCATGTTAAACGACACAACAGCTTAGTAAAAGTAATATGGGAAGGAAAAATACAAGGTAAAAGAGGCAGAGGCAGACCAAGACTAACATGGACGAGTAACATCAAAAGATGGACAAGTCAACCTATGACAGCCTGCACCATCAAAGCAAGAAACAGAGTGGAATGGCGATCCATGGTTGAACCTTCGTTGCGGAGAAGGCACTCGATGATGATGATGATGATGATGATGATGAATCCTTCATAGAAGAAAGGTGTAGATCCGAGGCCTGGCTACGGAGTTCGTGCACACGTGCGATGTATCTCCTTCGATTTGTTGGTGACTTTGAGCACCTATGGACTCGCCCGGTGTGTATTGACGATGATTCTAAAAACAAACAACACATCAGTTTGTATTTATCCTAACGTGAAATTTTATTTATAATCTTGTAAACTTTCTAATAACAACAACACCAGGGCTAAGACTAAAAATAGCAAATTGTTATAAAAAAGTAAAAAGTAAGGTTCCCCCGTCACGCCAAGTGGCGTATAGGGAATATGGTGTTAGTGACCATAAATTTTACAGACCTTCGGCACATGATTTTTGGGGCAATGTGGTCGGTATTACGCCCGTGCCGCTTTACTTTCCCAGAAAAAAATTCCGGTACCCATTAAAGGCTGGGTGAAACCGGAGCCGTCGGTTCAGATCGAGCCCTACCTCTTGTCCTTTGTAGTCCAGCAAATTGTTATATCTTCTTAATATTCCTATATGGTGCAGAAACATGGATATTAGACAAGAAAGCAGAACAGAAAATGGAAGCCTTTGAAATGTGGATATATAGAAGAATAGGTAGAATTGGATGGAAGGAAAAGAAAACAAACGATGAAGTCTTAAAACAACTAAAAATGAAAAGAGAACTACTAAACACAATTCAAACAAGACAAATGAGATTTTTTTGCCATGTTAAAAGACACAACAGCCTACTAAAAGTAATCTTGGAGGGGAAAATACAAGGTTAACGAGGCAGACCAAGACTAACATGGACGAGTAACATCAAAAGATGGACAAACCAGCCTATGACAATCAGCACCATCAAAGCAAGAAACAGAGTGGAATGGCGCTCCATGGTAGCGAACCTTCGATGCGGAGACTGCACTCAATGATGATAATGATGATGATGAATGCTCTTGACAACAATAATATCAAAGACAGGAAAATGTGAGAGTTTCGGGGGTGCTCAATTGTTAACCATACAAGTTATTAGATTTAACCATACAAGTTATTAGATTTAACCATACGCATTATTAGATTTAACCATACAAGTTATTAGATTAAAAATAGGACCAACGCAAAGTAAAGCATAAAAATGCGAAGCTGCAGCAAAGCTAATATGGAGAAATAATATAAATATATAAAATAGAAACAACCGTGTTGTTAAATGGTTACGTAATAAATAGACGACACAAATTAGAACAACATTGCAGCTCTATAGGCCTTCGGCAGGAACAAAGATACCATTCACACAGATATGTAATTAAAATACAAAAATAATAAATGAAAAAAAAAATAATTTCGAGCTGTAATGAGTCTTCCCTGTATACCGCACTGTGGTCAGAAGGGAAAGGAACGTTAGTGCGCACGGGGTACTTGTGCTTGCACAAAAGTGAATATGTGCGCACACAGCACGGATAGCCAGAAGTTCCAACACACAGGTCAGAGTGCATACACAAAGCTCAAAGAACGGACCAGAAGAATACAGGGTACCCGAGAGAAGGAAAGATTGAGATGTCACAGAGTGGGGTATGAGATATAGGGGACAGACGAAGTGATGCAGTGTGGGTCTAGTAGAGGAGGGATGTGAATAACATAGCATGAGTACTCTTCTTTTCTTCTTATTTCCTTCCTCATCTGCTTTTCAGCGTCGGAGGAGGAGGGGGGGTATAATTTGCGGTCTTTTGCTCTTCTGTTCGCCTTTGCTACTGTTATGTTTCCTAGTGCTTCTAATATTCCATCGATCCATCTTTTTCGTGGTCGACCCTTGAGTCTGGTGTTCGCACACCGTTTGTTGAAGGCTCGTTGTGTTGTGTTTTGATCTTTCTGCCTTGTCTCGTGGCCAAACCATTTTATCTGTTGTTCCCTTATATATTCCGTGGCGGGCGCTATTCCTAGCTTTTTTCTCAGTTCTTCATTTCTAATCTTATCTCTCAGACTGTTTCCTGTCATTCGTCTAACACATTTCATCTCTGTAGAGATTATTTTTTGCTCAAACATGAGCAACAGACAGTATGCAGTAGCGGAGGGATAACCACAGGGAAACTATATATATGGGTGTGATACATTTATGCCTCGTGTGGTCAGATGATTTTAGGGGATTGGTTCATCTCGAGGCAAGACGCCGGCCTCGAGACAAAGAGGTTGTGGGTTCAAATCTCGACTGCATCGGTTGGAGTTTTTATTTATGATTTCTCTCTGCGGCAACCACCCCTGGTCTCAGCAGCGAGGCCCGGCTTGAAACGTCAATTACTCATGGACGGAAAAAAAAAATATTAGTACCTCTGAAGATGTCGTTATCTGCCTGTGCGGCGAGAGACCCCTGTGCACACGGCTGCCAGGGAAAGAAAAATGGATTAACAGGCAAAATTATGTTCCTAGACTCTAGGGACTTCGTCAGAGGTCAAAGCTGTCGAACAAAAAAAAAAAAAAACGATTTCTCAGCTGGGTTCTCCTACATTTATGAATGCATTTTCTTTATTTCATTCTGTGTGTATAATAGAATAAAGGATTTATAATTGTATCTTCCTGGAAAGATACGAATGTGCCAATCAATCAAAGTATCAGCGATAAACAACTGTGACAAACAAACAAGATAGTTTAGCTAATATAATTCAGAGTGCCCACAAAGACGCTTTTTGATTTCAAGAAGTTGTGAAATAAAAGAATATTGGAAAGTTCGTATACATTCGTAGCTGTAGTTGATGCAGCTCATAGATTGTAATTTTTTATCAACGATCTGCGCCCCAGCTGTTACTAGGCAAGCGTCGATGCGATAATCTACCTCGACACGAATCATTGCAGCATATCCAGTGTGTTCAAGTTTACAGCTTCCGTAATGGGTCACTGCCGACCATCCAGGGTTGTGGGTAGTTGAGGTACATACAAAGATCATACAGGGTTGTGGGTAGTGGAGGTGCATACACAGATCATCTAGGGTTGTGGGTAGTGGAGGTACATACACAGATCATCTAGGGTTGTGGGTAGTGGAGGTACATACACAGATCATCTAGGGTTGTGGGTAGTGGAGGTACATACACAGATCATCTAGGGTTGTGGGTAGTGGAGGTACATACACAGATCATCTAGGGTTGTGGGTAGTGGAGGTACATATACAGATCATCTAGGGTTGTGGGTAGTGGAGGTACATACACAGATCATTTAGGGTTGTGGGTAGTGGAGGTACATACACAGATCATCCAGGGTTGTTGGTAGTGGAGGTGCATACACAGATAATCCAGGGTTGCGGGTAATGGAGGTACATACAGAGATCATCCAGGGTTGTGGGTAGTGGAGGTACATACACAGAACATCTAGGGTTATGGGTAGTGGAGGTACATATACAGATCATCTAGGGTTATGGGTAGTGGAGTTACATACACAAATCATATAGGGTTGTGGGTAGTGGAGGTACATACACAGATCATGTAGGGTTGTGGGTAGTGGAGGTACATACACAGATCATCTAGGGTTGTGGGTAGTGGAGGTACATATACAGATCATCTAGGGTTATGGGTAGTGGAGTTACATACACAAATCATATAGGGTTGTGGGTAGTGGAGGTACATACACAGATCATCTAGGGTTGTGGGTAGTGGAGGTACATACACAGATCATCTAGGGTTGTGGGTAGTGGAGGTACATACACAGATCATCCAGGGTTGTGGGTAGTGGAGGTACATACAGAGATCATCCAGGGTTGTGGGTAGTGGAGGTACATACACAGATCATCCAGGGTTGTGGGTAGTGGAGGTACACACACAGATCATCTAGGGTTGTAGGTAGTGGAGGTACATACACAGATCATCTAGGGTTGTGGGTAGTGGAGGTACACACACAGATCATCTAGGGTTGCTGGTAGTGGAAGTACATACACAGATCATCTAGGGTTGCTGGTAGTGGAAGTACATACACAGATCAATCGGTGTTGCTGGTAGTGGAGGTACACACACAGATCATCTAGGGTTGCTGGTAGTGGAAGTACATACACAGATCAATCGGTGTTGCTGGTAGTGGAGGTACACACACAGATCATCTAGGGTTGCTGGTAGTGGAAGTACATACACAGATCAATCGAAGTTGCTGGTAGTGGAAGTACATACACAGATCAATCGGTGTTGCTGGTAGTGGAGGTACATACACAGATCAATCAGTGTTGCTGGTTGTGGAAGTACATACACAGATCAATCGATGTTGCTGGTAGTGGAAGTACATACACAGATCAATCGGTGTTGCTGGTAGTGGAGGTACATACACAGATCAATCAGTGTTGCTGGTAGTGGAAGTACATACACAGATCAATCGGTGTTGCTGGTAGTGGAAGTACATACACAGATCAATCAGTGTTGCTGGTTGTGGAAGTACATACACAGATCAATCAGTGTTGCTGGTAGTGGAAGTACATACACAGATCAATCAGTGTTGCTGGTAGTGGAAGTATATACACAGATCAATCAGTGTTGCTGGTAGTGGAGGTACATACACAGATCAATCAGTGTTGCTGGTAGTGGAGGTACATACACAGATCAATCAGTGTTGCTGGTAGTGGAGGTACATACACAGATCAATCAGTGTTGCTGGTAGTGGAGGTACATACACAGATCAATCAGTGTTGCTGGTAGTGGAGGTACATACACAGATCAATCAGTGTTGCTGGTAGTGGAGGTACATACACAGATCAATCGGTGTTGCTGGTAGTGGAGGTACATACACAGATCATCTAGGATTGCTGGTAGTGGAGCTACATTGATCATCCACAAACCTTTAGTTTTGTAGTTGTTATCTCCCTTTCTTTTATTTTTGTAGTTGTTATCTCTCTTTCTTTTAGTTTTGTAGTTGTTATCTCTCTTTCTTTTAGTTTTGTAGTTGTTATCTCTCTTTCTTTTAGTTTTGTAGTTGTTATCTCTCTTTCTTTTAGTTTTGTAGTTGTTATCTCTCTTTCTTTTAGTTTTGTAGTTGTTATCTCTCTTTATTTTAGTTTTGTAGTTGTTATCTCTCTTTCTTTTAGTTTTGTAGTTGTTATCTCTCTTTCTTTTAGTTTTGTAGTTGTTATCTCTCTTTCTTTTAGTTTTGTAGTTGTTATCTCTCTTTCTTTTAGTTTTGTAGTTGTTATCTCTCTTTCTTTTAATTTTGTAGTTGTTATCTCTCTTTCTTTTAGTTTTGTAGTTGTTATCTCTCTTTCTTTTAGTTTTGTAGTTGTTATCTCTCTTTCTTTTAGTTTTGTAGTTGTTATCTCTCTTTCTTTTAGTTTTGTAGTTGTTATCTCTCTTTCTTTTAGTTTTGTAGTTGTTATCTCTCTTTCTTTTAGTTTTGTAGTTGTTATCTCTCTTTCTTTTAGTTTTGTAGTTGTTATCTCTCTTTCTTTTAGTTTTGTAGTTGTTATCTCTCTTTCTTTTAGTTTTGTAGTTGTTATCTCTCTTTCTTTTAGTTTTGTAGTTGTTATCTCTCTTTCTTTTAATTTTGCAGTTGTTATCTCTCTTTCTTTTAGTTTTGTAGTTGTTATCTCTCTTTCTTTTAGTTTTGTAGTTGTTATCTCTCTTTCTTTTAGTTTTGTAGTTGTTATCTCTCTTTCTTTTAGTTTTGTAGTTGTTATCTCTCTTTCTTTTAGTTTTGTAGTTGTTATCTCTCTTTCTTTTAGTTTTGTAGTTGTTATCTCTCTTTCTTTTAGTTTTGTAGTTGTTATCTCTCTTTCTTTTAGTTTTGTAGTTGTTATCTCTCTTTCTTTTAGTTTTGTAGTTGTTATCTCTCTTTCTTTTAGTTTTGTAGTTGTTATCTCTCTTTCTTTTAGTTTTGTAGTTGTTATCTCTCTTTCTTTTAGTTTTGTAGTTGTTATCTTTCTTTCTTTTAGTTTTGTAGTTGTTATCTCTCTTTCTTTTAGTTTTGTAGTTGTTATCTCTCTTTCTTTTAGTTTTGTAGTTGTTATCTCTCTTTCTTCCCTTCCAATTGTACTCGTTCGGGTGTAGTGGGAGATGCCCGGTTCTGGTTCTTCCTCCTCTTTTGTCCAGTTTACTTGTTGTCAATTGATGATGTTGTAACGTTTATTTGAAGTTGTCTATCCATCTTACTCTAGGTTTGCCTCTTGCACTTCCCCGTCTTCTCTTTTAATATATACTTTGTATGATAAAGAATCACACGACATTCTTTCTAGATGGACAATCCAGTTTATTCGTTTGTGTTTGTGTGTAGTTTGTTTTAATTATGAACACAGTTTTATGCACAAATTTGACTTGATCGCGTTGACAGTTCATTAATTTTAATTACATAGTTCTGTTAAACCTGCAACGATAAGGGGTAAGGTACAATACGAATCTTTAATCGGAGTTCTTGCCCGTGAGTTTTAACCTATATGTTCTCGGCCGAATATCCAAAAGTGTTAGGAGACTTCTAGAGTCACCTTAAGCATCGAAACTGACGATGCGAGGCGGCAGTCCTCACCGCCCCAGAGTACTACCATAAAAAAAAGTAAAGTACCCCCGTCACGATAAGTGACGTATAGGGAATATGGTGTTAGTGACCATAAATTTTACAGACCTTCAGCACAGGATTTTTGGGGTAATGTTGTCGGTATTACACCCGTGCCGCATCACTTTCCTAGAAAAAAAATCCGGTACCCATTAAAGACTGGGTGAATCCGGAAGCCGTCGGTTGGGATCGAACCCTACCCCTTGTCCTTTGTAGTCCAGTTCACTAACCACTGAGATATCGCGGCTCCCAGAGTACTATCCTTGTACCCAGATATATACCAGTGGCTGGGTCGACCGCGGGAGTATTTTGTTTTCTAACCACGAGTACAATTCACGCTGCTTCTAGTGGGAATCGAAACAAGGGTTGTCCGAACATCGGTAGTCCAGTCGAGTGGTTTTCCCAACTAGGCTACCGAGGCCCCAAACTAGATTACCACGGCCCCCAACTAGGCTACCGAATAACTCAACTAGGATACCTAGGCCACCAGCAAGTTTACCGAGGCCCCCACCTAGACTACCGAGGCCCCCAACTAGACTACCAAGGCCGCTAACTAGGCTACCGAGGCCCCCAAATTGGCAAATGAGGCCCCCAAATAGGCTACTGAGGCCCCCAACTAGGCTATAGAAGCCCCTAACTAGGCTACCGAGGCCCCCAACTAAGCTACCGAGGCCCCCAGCTCGGCTACCGAGGCCCCCAACTAGGCTACTGAGGCCCCAAACTTGGCAAATGAGGCCCCAAAATAGGCTACTGAGGCCCCCAACTAGTCTACAGAGGCCCATAACTAGGTTACCGAGGCCCCAACTAGGCTACCGAGGCCCCCAACTAGACTACCGAGTCCCCAACTACGCTACCGAATCCCCCAACTAGGCTACCAAGTCCCCCAACTAGGCTACCGAGTATCCCAACTAGGCTACCGAGGCCCCCAACTAGGCTATCGAGTATCCCAACTAGACTACCGAGGCCCCCAACTAGGCTACCGAGTATCCCAACTAGACTTCCGAGGCCCCCAACTAGGCTACCAAGTCCGCCAACTAGGCTACCGAGTATCCCACCTAGACTTCCGAGGCCACCAACTAGGCTACCAAGTCCCCCAACCAGGCTACCGAGTATCCCAACTAGACTTCTGAGGCCCCCAACTAGGCTACCAAGTCCCCCAACTAGGCTACCGAGTATCCCAACTAGACTTCCGAGGCCCCCAACTAGGCTACCAAGTCCCATAACTAGGCTACCGAGTTTCCGAACTAGGCTACTGAGGCCCCGAAATAGGTTACCGAGACCCCGAAGTAGGCTACCAAGTATCCCAACTAGGCTACCGAGTTTCCCAACTAGACTACCGAGGCCCCCAACTAGGCTACCGAATCCCCCAACTAGGCCACCGAGGCCCCAAACTAGGCTACCGAGGCCCCAAACTAGGCTACCGAGTTTCCCAACTAGACTACCGAATCCCCCAACTAGGCCACCGAGGCCCCAAACTAGGCTACCGAGGCCCCAAACTAGGCTACCGAGGCCCCAAACTAGGCTACCGAGTTTCCCAACTAGGCTACCGAATCCCCCAACTAGGCCACCGAGGCCCCAAACTAGGCTACCGAGGCCCCAACTAGGCTACCGAGTTTCCCAACTAGACTACCGAGTCCCCAACTAGGCTACCGAATCCCCCAACTAGGCCACCGAGGCCCCAAACTAGGCTACCGAGGCCCCAAACTAGGCTACCAAGTCCCCTAACTAGGCTTCCGAGATTCCCTACTAGACTACCGAGTTTCCCTACTAGACTACCGAGGCCCCCAACTAGACTACCAAGTCCCCCAACTAGACTACCGAGGCCCCCAACTAGACTACCAAGTCCCCCAACTAGGCTACCGAGGCCCCCAACTAGACTACCAAGTCCCCCAACTAGGCTACCAAGTCCCCCAACTAGGCTACCAAGTCCCCCAACTAGGCTACCAAGTCCCCCAACTAGACTTCCGAGGCACACAACTAGACTACCGAGGCCCCCATCTAGACTACCAAGTCCCCCAACTAGGCTACCAAAGCCCCCAACTAGACTACCGAGGCACCCAACTAGACTACCGAGGCCCCAAATAGGCTACCAAGTCCCCCAACTAGACTACCAAAGCCCCCAACTAGACTACCAAGTCCCTCAACTAGACTACCGAGGCCCCCAACTAGACTACCGAGGCCTCCAACTAGACTACCGAGGCCCCCAACTAGGCTACCAAGTCCCCCAACTAGGCTACCAAGTCCCCCAACTAGGCTACCGAGTTTCCCAACTAGACTACCGAGGACCCCAACTAGGTTACCACGTCCCCCAACTAGGCTACCTAGTTTTCCAACTAGACTACTGAGGCCCCCAACTAGGCTACCAAGTCCCCTAACTAGGCTACCGAGTTTCCGAACTAGGCTACCGAGGCCCCGAACTAGGCTACCGAGACCCCGAACTATGCTACCAAGTATCCCACCTAGACTACCAAAGCCCCCAACTAGACTACCAAGTCCCTCAACTAGACTACCGAGGCCCCCAACTAGACTACCGAGGCCCCCAACTAGACTACCGAGGCCCCCAACTAGGCTACCAAGTCCCCCAACTAGGCTACCAAGTCGCCCAACTAGGCTACCGAGTTTCCCAACTAGACTACCGAGGACCCCAACTAGGTTACCAAGTCCCCCAACTAGGCTACCTAGTTTTCCAACTAGACTACTGAAGCCCCCAACTAGGCTACCAAGTCCCCTAACTAGGCTACCGAGTTTCCCAACTAGACTACCGAGGCCCCCAACTAGGCTACCGTATCCCCCAACTAGGCCACTGAGGCCCCAAACTAGGCTACCGAGGCCCCAAACTAGGCTACCAAGTCCCCTAACTAGGCTACCGAGATTCCCTACTAGACTACTGAGTTTCCATACTAGACTACCGAGGCCCCCAACTAGACTACCAAGTCCCCAACTAGACTACCAAGTCCCCCAACTAGGCTACCGAGGCCCCCAACTAGACTACCAAGTCCCCCAACTAGGCTACCAAGTCCCCCAACTAGGCTAACAAGTCCCCCAACTAGGCTACCAAGTCCCCCAACTAGGCTACCAAAGCCCCCAACTAGACTACCGAGGCACCCAACTAGACTACCGAGGCCCCCAACTAGACTACCAAGTCCCTCAACTAGACTACCGAGGCCCCCAACTAGACTACCGAGGCCCCCAACTAGACTACCGAGGCCCCCAACTAGACTACCAAGTCCCCCAACTAGGATACCGAGGCCCCCAACTAGACTACCAAGTCCCCCAACTAGACTACCGAGGCCCCCAACTAGGCTACCAAGTCCCCCAACTAGGCTACCAAGTTCCCCAACTAGGCTACCGAGTTTCCCAACTAGACTACCGAGGACCCCAACTAGGTTACCAATTCCCCCAACTAGGCTACCTAGTTTTCCAACTAGACTACTGAGGCCCCCAACTAGGCTACCAAGGCCCCCAACTAGGCTACCGAGGCCCCAAACTAGGCTACCGAGGTCTCCAACTAGGCTACCGAGGCCCCAAACTAGACTACCGAGATCCCCATCTAGGCTACCGAGGTCCCCAAATAGGCTACCGAGGCCCCATACTAGACTACCGAGGTCCCCAACTAGGCTACCGAGGCCCCCAACTAGGCTACCGAGGTCCCCAACTGAACTACCGATGCCCCCAACTAGATTACCGAGGTCTCCAACTAGGCTACCGAGGCCCCAAACTAGACTAACGAGGTCCCAAACTAGGCTACTGAGGCACCCAACTAGACTACCGAGTCCACCAACTAGTCTACCGAGGCCCCAACTAGGCTACCGAGTTCCCCAACTTGGCTACCGTGGCCCCCAACTAGGCTACCGAGGCCACCAACTAGGCTACTGAGTCCCCAACAAGGTTACCAAGTCCCCCAACTAGGCTACCTAGTTTTCCAACTAGACTACTGAGGCCCCCAACTACGCTACCAAGGCCCCCAACTAGGCTACCGAGGCCCCAAAATAGGCTACCGAGGTCCCCAACTAGGATACCGAGGCCCCCAACTAGACTACCGAGATCCCCAACTAGGCTACCGAGGTCCCCAAATAGGCTACCGAAGCCCTATACTAGACTACCGAGGTCCCCAACTAGGCTACAGAGGCCCCCAACTAGACTACTGAGGCCCCCAACTAGGCTACCAGAGTCCCCAACTAGGCTACTGATTCCCCAACTAGGCTATCAGAGCCCCCAAGTAGACTACTGAGTCCCCCAATTAGGCTACTGAGTCCCCCAACTAGACTACCAGAGCCCCAACTAGGCTACCAGAGCCCCCAAATAGGCTACTGATTCCCCCAACTAGGCTACCAGAGCCCCCAAGTAGACTACTGAGTCCCCCAACTAGGCTATTGATTCCCCCAACTAGACTACCAGAGCCCCCAACTAGGCTACTGAGTCCCCCAACTAGGATACTGAGTCCCCCAACTAGGATACTGATTCCCCCAACTAGGCTACCAGAGCCCCTAACTAAGCTACTGAGTCCCCCAACTAGGCTACTGAGTCCCCCAACTAGACTACCGAGGCCCCCAAATAGGCTACCGAGGTCCCAAACTAGGCTACCGAGGTCCGCAACAAGGCTACCGAGGTCCCCAACTAGGCTACCGAGGTCTCCAACTAGGCTACCAAAGCCCCTAACTCGGCTACCAAAACCCCCAACTAGGCTACTGAGTCCCCCAACTAGACTACCGAGGCCCCCAACTAGGCTACCAAAGCCCCCAACTCGGCTACCAGAGCCCCCAACTAGGCTACTGAGTCCCCCAACTAGACTATTGAGGCCCCAACTAGGCTACCAAAGCCCCAACTAGACTATCGAGGCACCCAACTAGGCTACCAAAGCCCCCAATTAGACAAGTGAGGCACCCAACTAGGCTACCAAAGCCCCATCTAGACTACCGAGGCACCCAACTAGGCTACCAAAGCCCCCACTAGACTACCGAGGCACCCAACTAGGCTACCAAAGCCACCAACTAGGCTACCGAGGCCCCCAACTAGACTACCGAGGCCCCCAACTAGACTACCGAGGCACCCAACTAGTCTACCAAATCCCCCAACTAGGCTACTGAGTCCCCCAACTGGACTACCGAGGCCCCCAACTAGGCTACCAAAGCGCCCAGCTAGACTACCGAGGCACCCAACTAGACTACCGAGGCCCCCAACTAGACTACCAAAGCCCCCAACTAGACTACCGTAGCACCCAACTAGATTACCGAGGCCCCCAACTAGACTACCAAGGCCGCTAACTAGGCTACCGAGGCCCCCAAATTGGCAAATGAGGCCCCCAAATAGGCTTCTGAGGCTCCCAACTAGGATACCGAGGCCCCCAACTAGACTACTGAGATCCCCAACTAGGCTACCGAGGTCCCCAAATAGGCTACCGAAGCCCCATACTAGACTACCGAGGTCCCCAACTAGGCTACCGAGGCCCCCAACTAGACTACCGAGGCCCCCAACTAGGCTACCAGAGTCCCCAACTAGGCTACTGATTCCCCCAACTAGGCTACCAGAGCCCCCAAGTAGACTACAGAGTCCCCCAATTAGGCTACTGAGTCCCCCAACTAGACTACCAGAGCCCCCAACTAGGCTACCAGAGCCCCCAACTAGGCTACTGATTCCCCCAACTAGGCTACCAGAGCCCCCAAGTAGACTACTGAGTCCCCAACTAGGCTATTGATTCCCCCAACTTGACTACCAGAGCCCCCAACTAGGCTACTGAGTCCCCCAACTAGGATACTGAGTCCCCCAACTAGGATACTGATTCCCCCAACTAGGCTACCAGAGCCCCTAACTAAGCTACTGAGTCCCCCAACTAGGCTACTGAGTCCCCCAACTAGACTACCGAGGCCCCCAAATAGGCTACCGAGGTCCGCAACTAGGCTACCGAGGTCCCCAACTAGGCTACCGAGGTCTCCAACTAGGCTACCAAAGCCCCTAACTCGGCTACCAAAACCCCCAACTAGGCTACTGAGTCCCCCAACTAGACTACCGAGGCCCCCAACTAGGCTACCGTATCACCCAACTAGGCCACTGAGGCCCCAAACTAGGCTACCGAGGCCCCAATCTAGGCTACCAAGTCCCCTAACTAGGCTACCGAGATTCCCTACTAGACTACCGAGTTTCCATACTAGACTACCGAGGCCCCCAACTAGACTACCAAGTCCCCCAACTAGACTACCGAGGCCCCCAACTAGACTACCAAGTCCCCCAACTAGGCTACCGAGGCCCCCAACTAGACTACCAAGTCCCCCAACTAGGCTACCAAGTCCCCCAACTAGGCTACCAAGTCCCCAACTAGGCTACCAAGTCCCCCAACTAGACTACCGAGGCCCCCATCTAGACTACCGAGGCCCCCATCTAGACTACCAAGTCCCCCAACTAGGCTACCAAGTCCCCCAACTAGGCTACCAAAGCCCCAACTAGAATACCGAGGCACCCAACTAGACTACCGAGGCCCCCAACTAGACTACCAAGTCCCTCAACTAGACTACCGAGGCCCCCAACTAGACTACCGAGGCCCCCAACTAGGATACCGAGGCCCCCAACTAGACTACCAAGTCCCCCAACTAGACTACCGAGGCCCCCAACTAGGCTACCAAGTCCCCCAACTAGGCTACCGAGTTTCCCAACTAGACTACCGAGGACACCAACTAGGTTACCAATTCCCCCAACTAGGCTACCTAGTTTTCCAACTAGACTACTGAGGCCCCAAACTAGGCTACCAAGGCCCCCAACTAGGCTACCGAGGCCCCAAACTAGGCTACCGAGGTCCCCAACTAGGATACCGAGGCCCCCAACTAGACTACTGAGATCCCCAACTAGGCTACCGAGGTCCCCAAATAGGCTACCGAAGCCCCATACTAGACTACCGAGGTCCCCAACTAGGCTACCGAGGCCCCAACTAGACTACCGAGGCCCCCAACTAGGCTACCAGAGTCCCCAACTAGGCTACTGATTCCCCCAACTAGGCTACCAGAGCCCCCAAGTAGACTACAGAGTCCCCCAATTAGGCTACTGAGTCCCCCAACTAGACTACCAGAGCCCCCAACTAGGCTACCAGAGCCCCCAACTAGGCTACTGATTCCCCCAACTAGGCTACCAGAGCCCCAAGTAGACTACTGAGTCCCCCAACTAGGCTATTGATTCCCCCAACTTGACTACCAGAGCCCCCAACTAGGCTACTGAGTCCCCCAACTAGGATACTGAGTCCCCCAACTAGGATACTGATTCCCCCAACTAGGCTACCAGAGCCCCTAACTAAGCTACTGAGTCCCCCAACTAGGCTACTGAGTCCCCCAACTAGACTACCGAGGCCCCCAAATAGGCTACCGAGGTCCGCAACTAGGCTACCGAGGTCCCCAACTAGGCTACCGAGGTCTCCAACTAGGCTACCAAAGCCCCTAACTCGGCTACCAAAACCCCCAACTAGGCTACTGAGTCCCCCAACTAGACTACCGAGGCCCCCAACTAGGCTACCGTATCACCCAACTAGGCCACTGAGGCCCCAAACTAGGCTACCGAGGCCCCAAACTAGGCTACCAAGTCCCCTAACTAGGCTACCGAGATTCCCTACTAGACTACCGAGTTTCCATACTAGACTACCGAGGCCCCCAACTAGACTACCAAGTCCCCCAACTAGACTACCGAGGCCCCCAACTAGACTACCAAGTCCCCCAACTAGGCTACCGAGGCCCCCAACTAGACTACCAAGTCCCCCAACTAGGCTACCAAGTCCCCCAACTAGGCTACCAAGTCCCCCAACTAGGCTACCAAGTCCCCCAACTAGACTACCGAGGCCCCCATCTAGACTACCGAGGCCCCCATCTAGACTACCAAGTCCCCCAACTAGGCTACCAAGTCCCCCAACTAGGCTACCAAAGCCCCCAACTAGAATACCGAGGCACCCAACTAGACTACCGAGGCCCCCAACTAGACTACCAAGTCCCTCAACTAGACTACCGAGGCCCCCAACTAGACTACCGAGGCCCCCAACTAGGATACCGAGGCCCCCAACTAGACTACCAAGTCCCCCAACTAGACTACCGAGGCCCCCAACTAGGCTACCAAGTCCCCCAACTAGGCTACCGAGTTTCCCAACTAGACTACCGAGGACACCAACTAGGTTACCAATTCCCCCAACTAGGCTACCTAGTTTTCCAACTAGACTACTGAGGCCCCAAACTAGGCTACCAAGGTCCCCAACTAGGCTACCGAGGCCCCAAACTAGGCTACCTAGGTCTCCAACTAGGCTACCGAGGCCCCAAACTAGACTACCGAGATCCCCATCTAAGCTACCGAGGTCCCCAAATAGGCTACCGAGGCCCCATACTAGACTACCGAGGTCCCCAACTAGGCTACCGAGGCCCCCAACTAGGCTACCGAGGACCCCAACTGAGCTACCGAGGCCACCAACTAGATTACCGAGGTCTCCAACTAGGCTACCGAGGCCCCAAACTAGACTAACGAGGTCCCAAACTAGGCTACTGAGGCACCCAACTAGACTACCGAGTCCACCAACTAGTCTACCGAGGCCCCAACTAGGCTACCGAGTTCCCCAACTTGGCTACCGTGGCCCCCAACTAGGCTACCGAGGCCACCAACTAGGCTACTGAGTCCCCCAACTAGGTTACCAAGTCCCCCAACTAGGCTACCTAGTTTTCCAACTAGACTACTGAGGCCCCCAACTAGGCTACCAAGGCCCCCAACTAGGCTACCGAGGCCCCAATCTAGGCTACCGAGGTCCCCAACTAGGATACCGAGGCCCCCAACTAGACTACCGAGATCCCCAACTAGGCTACCGAGGTCCCCAAATAAGCTACCGAAGCCCCATACTAGACTACCGAGGTCCCCAACTAGGCTACCGAGGCCCCCAACTAGACTACCGAGGCCCCCAACTAGGCTACCAGAGTCCCCAACTAGGCTACTGATTCCCCAACTAGGCTACCAGAGCCCCCAAGTAGACTACTTAGTCCCCCAATTAGGCTACTGAGTCCCCCAACTAGACTACCAGAGCCCCCAACTAGGCTACCAGAGCCCCCCAACTAGGCTACTGATTCCCCCAACTAGGCTACCAGAGCCCCCAAGTAGACTACTGAGTCCCCCAACTAGGCTATTGATTCCCCCAACTTGACTACCAGAGCCCCCAACTAGGCTACTGAGTCCCCCAACTAGGATACTGAGTCCCCCAACTAGGATACTGATTCCCCCAACTAGGCTACCAGAGCCCCTAACTAAGCTACTGAGTCCCCCAACTAGGCTACTGAGTCCCCCAACTAGACTACCGACGCCCCCAAATAGGCTACCGAGGTCCCAAACTAGGCTACCGAGGTCCGCAACTAGGCTACCGAGGTCCTCAACTAGGCTACCGAGGTCTCCAACTAGGCTACCAAAGCCCCTAACTCGGCTACCAAAACCCCCAAATAGGCTACTGAGTCCCCCAACTAGACTACCGAGGCCCCCAACTAGGCTACCAAAGCCCCAAATCGGCTACCAGAGCCCCCAACTAGGCTACTGAGTCCCCCAACTAGACTATTGAGGCCCCCAACTAGGCTACCAAAGCCCCCAACTAGACTACCGAGGCACCCAACTAGGCTACCAAAGCCCCCAATTAGACTACCGAGGCACCCAACTAGGCTACCAAAGCCCCATCTAGACTACCGAGGCACCCAACTAGGCTACCAAAGCCCCCAACTAGACTACCGAGGCACCCAACTAGGCTACCAAAGCCACCAACTAGGCTACCGAGGCCCCCAACTAGACTACCGAGGCACCCAACTAGGCTACCAAATCCCCCAACTAGGCTACTGAGTCCCCCAACTGGACTACTGAGGCCCCCAACTAGGCTACCAAAGCGCCCAGCTAGACTACCGAGGCACCCAACTAGACTACCGAGGCCCCAACTAGGCTACCAAAGCCCCCAACTAGACTACCGTGGCACCCAACTAGACTACCGAGGCCCCCAACTAGACTACCAAAGCCCCCAACTAGACTACTTAGTCCCCCAACTAGACTACCGAGGCCCCCAACTAGGCTACCAAAGCCCCCAACTCGGCTACCGAGGCCCCTAACTAGACTACCGAGGCCCCCAACTAGGCTACCAAAGCCCCCAACTAGACTACCGAGGCACCCAACCAGGCTACCAAAGCCCCCAACTAGGCTACTGAGTCCCCCAACTAGACTACCGAGGCCCCCAACAAGGCTACCAAAGCCCCCAACTAGACTACCGAGGCACCCAACTAGACTACAGAGGCCCCCAACTAGGCTACCAAAGCCCCCAACTAGACTACCGAGGCACCCAACTAGACTACCGAGGCCCCCAACTAGGCTACCAAAGCCCCCAACTAGACTACTGAGTCCCCCAACTAGACTACCGAGGCCCCCAACTAGGCTACCAAAGCCCCCAATTCGGCTACCGAGGCCCCCAACTAGGCTACCAGAGCCCCCAACTAGGCTACTGAGTCCCCCATCTAGACTACCGAAGCCCCCAACTAGGCTACAAAGCCCCCAACTATACTACCGAGTCCACCAACTAGGCTACCAAAGCCCCCAACTAGACTACTGAGTCCCCCAACTAGGCTACCAAAGCCCCCAACTAGGCTACTGAGTCCCCCAACTAGACTACCGAAGCCACCAACTAGGCTACCAAAGCCCCCAACTAGACTACCGAGTCCACCAACTAGTCTACCAAAGCCCCCAACTAGACTACTGAGTCCCCCAACTAGACTACCGAAGCCCCCAACTAGGCTACCAAAGCCCCCAACTAGACTACCGAGTCCTCCAACTAGGCTACCAAAGCCCCCAACTAGGCTACCAAAGCCCTCAACTAGACTACCGAGTCCACCAACTAGGCTACCAAAGCCCCCCAACTAGACTACTGAGTCCCCCAACTAGACTACCGAAGCCCCCAACTAGGCTACCAAAGCCCCCAACTAGACTACTGAGTCCCCCAACTAGGCTACCGAGGCCCCCAACTAGACTACCGAGTCCACCAACTAGTCTACCAAAGCCCCCAACTAGGCAACCGAGTCCCCCAACTAGTCTACCAAAGCCCCCAACTAGACTACCGAGGCCCCCAACTAGGCTACCAAAGCCCCCAACTAGACTACCCAGGCCCCCGAACAACGATATTCCGGATTTAAAATGTAAATAAAAGAAAATAAATATCCAATGGAAAATGCGCACAAAACAAACATATATTGGGAATAAGTTAATGAAAATGCTAGAGCAAGGAACACGATGATAAAAAGCACAGATTGCCTTTCATATCGGCACTTGATGATTTAATTGATTTCATGCTTGTTGAAAAATAAATATTGTACACGTTGCACCTTCAGCAGCTGTTACTTGTTTAAGTAATTGATTTTTACAGTATCAATTATTCAATTTACATTTCTCGATGTTCTCTACAGCGTCACTGGTCACAAGGACGAGGTCCCGTTTGTTAAGAAGAGGCTGTCAGAGTTCAAAACGTGAGTCATTACTTATATGTTCCTGTACGTGTAATAGTGTTATCATTATCATCATGAGGCTGTGTGTATCTCACGATTTATTGTGATTATTTTTTTCTGGATAGTTGTAGTTATAGTAGTCTATCTATCTATCTATTGACCTTTCGAGCCGTAACCGGCCCATAGGGCGTAGACCAAGATACACCTTCTCCTATATGAATTTTTGTTCTAGCAGTTTTCTTTTAAAGATATTTTATTAAATCTCGCCATCTGTCTCTGTTCTGTGCAAGCAGTTCTATCTCATTGAGGGAGCCGATTCCTGCTGCTCTTGCCTCTCTCATCAATGTTCTTCTCAGTGTCTCCCTGGGTCTTCCTCTTTTTCTTTTACCTGTTGTTTCCCATATGAGGGCTTGCTTTGCTATTAATAGAGTAGTAATAGTAGTAATAGTAGTAGTAGTAATAGTAGTAGTAGTAATAGTAGTAGTAATAGTAGTAAAAGTAGTAGTAGTAATAGTAGTAGCAATAGTAGTAGTAGTAATAGTAGTAGTAGTAATAGTAGTAGTAGTCATAGTAGTAGCAATAGTAGTAGTAAAAGTAGTAGTGATGAAGTAGTAGTAGTAATAGTAGTAATAGTAGTAGTAGCAATAGTAGTAGTAGCAATAGTAGTAGTAGCAATAGTAGTAGTAGTAATAGTAGTAGTAGTCATAGTAGTAGCAATAGTAGTAGTAAAAGTAGTAGTGATGAAGTAGTAGTAGTAATAGTAGTAATAGTAGTAGTAGTAATAGTAGTAGTAATAATAGTAGTAGTAGTAATAGTAGTAGTAGTAGTAGTAATAGTAGTAGTAGTAGTAATAATAGTAGTAGTAGTAGTGATAGTAGTAATAGTAGTAGTAATAATAGTAGTAGTAATAGTAGTAGTAGTAGTGATAGTAGTAATAGTAGTAGTAATAATAGTAGAAGTAATAGTAGTAGTAGTAGTAGTAATAGTAGTAGTAGTAAACGTAGTAGTAGTAATAGTAGTAGTAATAGCAGTATAAAGAAATAGTAGTAGTAGTAATAGTAGTAGTAGTAATAGTAGTAGTAGTAATATTAGTAGTAGTAATAGTAGTAGTAGTAATAGTAGTAGTAATAGTAGTAGTAGTAATAGTAGTGGTAGTAGTAATAGTAGTAGTAGTAATAGTAGTAGTAATAGTAGTAGTAGTAGTAGTAATAGTAGTAGTAGTAATAGTAGTAGTAATAGTAGTATTAAAAATAGTAGTAGTAATAGTAGTGGTAGTAATAGTAGTAGTAAAAGTAGTAGTAGTAGTAATAGTAGTAGTACTAGTAGTATTAAAAATAATAGTAGTAGTAATAGTAGTGGTAGTAATAGTAGTAGTAATAGTAGTATTAATAATAGTAGTAGTAGTAATAGTAGTAGTAGTAGTAATAGTAGTGGTAGTAATAGTAGTAGTAATAGTAGTAGTAATAGTAGTATTAAAAATAGTAGTAGTAGTAATAGTAGTGGTAGTAATAGTAGTAATAATAGTAGTATTAATATTAGTAGTAGTAGTAATAGTAGTAGTAATAGTAGTAGTAATAGTAGTATTAAAAATAGTAGTAGTAGTAATAGTAGTGGTAGTAATAGTAGTAGTAAAAGTAGTAGTAGTAGTAATAGTAGTAGTAGTAGTAATAGAGTAGTAGTAGTAGTAAAAGTAGTAGTGATGTAGTAGTAGAAGTAGTAATAATAGTAGTAGTAATAGTAGTAGTAATAGAGTAGTAGTAGTAGTAGTGATGTAGTAGTAGAAGTAGTAATAATAGTAGTAGTAATAGTAGTAATAGAGTAGTAGTAGTAGTAGTGATGTAGTAGTAGAAGTAGTAATAATAGTAGTAGTAATAGTAGTAGTAATAGTAGTAATAGAGTAGTAGTAGTAGTAAAAGTAGTAGTGATGTAGTAGTAGAAGTAGTAATAATAGTAGTAGTAGTAGTAATAGTAGTAATAGAGTAGTAGTAGTAGTAAAAGTAGTAGTGATGTAGTAGTAGAAGTAGTAATAATAGTAGTAATAATAGTAGTAGTAATAGTAGTAGTAATAGTAAAAATAGTAAAAGTAGTAGTAGAAGTAACAGTAGTAGTAATAGTAATTGTAGTAGTAGTTGTAGTAATAGTAGTATTATTATTAGTAGTAGTAGTAATAAAAGTAGATATTTTAGATGTAGTAGTAGATGTAGTAGTAGATATAGTAGTGTTAGTTATGTCCTTTTTTCTGGAGAAAAGGTACCGATACTCACTCACCTTCAAGATGTTATATCTACTTCTACACCTTTAACATATTCTCTGATATACTCTTGTCGTCTGTAGATCGTTTCTTGCTGTGGGCGTCAACTACAGAATAACGATCTATGAGCAGGCCTCTATATTATTACTGGAGTTGAACTTACATTTTATATACATCATTAAGGTGGGTTTTTTTAATTGGAAAAAGAGCCGCTTCACACCGTGACGATTTGACAGCTGCTTCCACACTTTCAACATATCCTCTGATTTACCCACTTCGTCTACATATCTCTTCTTACTTTTTGGTATCAGCTACACAATTACACCCTCGGAGCAACCATGAATCCACAAATTTACTAGGAATTAATTTGGGGAGAGGAGGACCCACTATCCTGATGAACATCAGTACAGAGGTTGTCCGTACAAGCAGAGATGAACCTAGATGAAGTTACTAGAAAGTCCATCTAAGAGATGCCCCTTTCACATTGACTGGAAGATCTTACACTTGTGTCCAAAGTGTGTTTTAGAGGAAGTTCTATGTCTGGGCATTTATTTTCTTGAAGATATTCATGTAAACCACGAACTACTTCCCATTTTATTTAAGCGGAATGTGTGTGCTCACTTTCTAATCTGAACTTCGCTAAATGTCACGCTATTGCTATTGTTATTGGTTATGGAAGGCCTCGGTATCACTACAAACGAATTAAAATCCATAATTGCTCAACCGCCCGTGCCAGTGGAATCATCCGAATTACTAACTCATCTCCCAAACAAAGAACGGTAACTGTAGTCCCCATCGTAGCAGTCTCAGCACACGGTAAAAGACATAAGGCGAAAATGTCACGCGATTACCAGGAATTTTCTGGCCAGTACTTAGAATCTATAAATAAACAAAAGAATAGGAATGACAAAAAGTAATTTTAATGTCATGAAGAACATACTAACATAAAAACAAATAAAACCAGGGCTAAAACTAAGAATAGCAAAATGTTATGTCTTGTCAATATTCCTACACGGTGCAGAAAAATGGACATTAGACAAGAAAACAGAACAGAGAATTAAAGCCTTTGAAATGTGGATATATAGAAGAATAGGTAGAATTGGATGGAAGGAAAAGAAACCAAATGAAGTATTAAAACAACTAAAAATGAAAAGAGAACTACTAAACACAATTAAAACAAGACAAATGCGATTTTTGGGCCATGATAAAAAAGACACAACAGCCTACTAAAAGTAATCTTGGAGGGGACAAGCATCGAGTAGTAGTAATAGTAGTAGTAGTAGTAGTAATAGTAGTAGTAGTAGTAGTAATAGTAGTAGTAGTAGTAGTAATAGTAGTAGTAGTAGTAATAGTAGTAGTAGTAGTTTTAGTAGTTGTAGTAGTTTTAGTAGTAGTAGTAGTAACAGTAGTAGTAGTAGTTTTAGTAGTAGTAGTAGTAGTAATAGTAGTAGTAGTAGTTTTAGTAGTAGTAGTAGTAACAGTAGTAGTAGTAGAAGTAGTAGTAGTAGTGGTAGTAATAGTAGTAGTAGTAGTAGTAGTAGTAGTGGCAGTAATAGTAGTAGTGGTAGTTTTAGTAGTAGTAGTAGTAGTAATAGTAGTAGTAGTAGTTTTAGTAGTAGTAGTAGTAACAGTAGTAGTAGTAGTAGTAGTAGTAGTAGTAGTGGTAGTTTTAGTAGTAGTAGTAGTAGCAGTAGTGGTAGTAATAGTAGTAGTAGTAGTAGTAGTAGTGGCAGTAATAGTAGTAGTGGTAGTTTTAGTAGTAGTAGTAATAGTAATAGTGGTAGCTATAGTTTTAGTAGTCGTAGCAGTAGTAATAGTAGGAGTGGTAGTTTTAGCAGTTGTAGTAGTAATAGTAATAGTGGTAGTTTTAGCAGTTGTAGTAGTAATAGTAATAGTGGTAGTTTTAGCAGTTGTAGTAGTAATAGTAATAGTGGTAGTTTTAGCAGTTGTAGTAGTAATAGTAATAGTGGTAGTTTTAGCAGTTGTAGTAGTAATAGTAATAGTGGTAGTTTTAGCAGTTGTAGTAGTAGTGGTAGTTTTAGTTGCAGTAATAGTAGTAGCTTTAAAAAATCAGAAAGAAGCAATCAACATGTTTCGGGCACATCATGAGAAGAGGAAAGTTAGAATACTTGGTTACAACTGGCAAAATAAAAGTAAAGAGAGATCGCGGACGACAAAGAGAGAAAATACTGGATAGCTTGGTGTCATGGCATGGAAAACAGACAACAACAGAACTGATATGATGCACTGTAGATAGAAGATTGTGGAAGGACATGATCGCCTACACCAACAGGTATGGCACATAACGATGATGGTGATGATGATAATGATGATAGTCAATAAATGGTGCTCAATCAATAATTTACAGCAGCTCTCTGCTCTACAATAAAATTCCTTCCTGTCCATTCTCTGATGTTATCAGCCCATCTTTCTCTTTGTCGTCCCCGTCTTCTTTTGCCTGCTGCTGTGCCCTACAAACTGGTTGTAGCAACATCTGTGCACCGTGTGATGTGTCCACACAAACTTTTCTTGGCTTAACGGGTGAAACATAAAAACAATATGGATAAAGAATTAGGAACAAAGAATGAAACTAAAATTAGAATACAAAAAAGCAAGATGATCATTCGTTGCACTGGGAAATATGAAAATCCAAAGAAATTAGTTTAAATACACAAACAAACATTTTCAAGTCAAATATTAAGTCTGTCCCATTATATGATTATATGGCTGTGAAACAAACAAAAAACAACTTAAAAATGACAATCATGAAGAAACAGACTTTCATTAATGGATTCTTACGCAGAATAAAAGGATGTAAATGGCAGGACAAAATCACTAACATAGAATTATGGAAATGTACCAGTCAAATACCAGTGGATAAAGAGATACAGCGAAGACGATGGCGCTGGATAGGACACACACTGCGAAAGCCAACAGAGAGTATTACACGACGGACCCTTTTTAGAATCCCCAAGGAAAAGACAAAGAGGAAGGCTCACATAAATCTTGGAGAAGATAGATGGAAACAGAGATGAAGATGATGGGGAAGACATGGAATAATCTTAAAAGAATGGCAAAAAACAGAACAGCTTTGAAAGTGTTTGTTGAAGATCTATGCTCCACAAAGAACTGTAAGTGTTTGTTGAAGATCTATGCTCCACAAAGAGCTGTAAGTATTTGTTGAAGACCTAAGCTACACAGAGAGTTGAAAGTGTTTGCTGAAGACCTAAGCTCCACAGAGAGTTGAAAGTGTTTGTTGAAGACCTATGCTCCACAGGGATGTGAAAATGTTTTTGAAGACCTATGCTCCACAAGGAGTTGAACATGTTTTTTGAAGACCTATGCTCCACAAGGAGTTGAAAATGTTTTTTGAAGACCTATGCTCCACCAGGAGTTGAACATGTTTTTTGAAGACCTATGCTCCACAAGGAGTTGAACATGTTTTTTGAAGACCTATGCTCCACAAGGAGTTGAAAATGTTTTTTGAAGACATATGCTCCTCGAGGAGTTGATAGTGTTTTTTGAAAACATATGCTCCACAGAGAGTTGAAAGTGATTTTTTAAGACCTATGCTCCATAGGGAGTTGAAAGTGCTTTTTTAAGACCTATGCTTCATAGGGAATTGAAAGTGTTCTTTCAAGATCTATGCTCCACAGGGAGTTGAAAGTGTTTTTTTGCAGACCTATTCTTCTAAAATAGGATTCCAAAAAAGGGCCTGTTGTGTAACACTCTCAGTTGACTTCCGCAGTGTGTTTCCTATCCAACGCCATAGTTTTCTCTATATCTCTTTGGTCACTTGTTTTTGACCGGTTCTAGCCCAGAATACTGTGTTATTGATTGTGTCCTGCCATTTCGATCCTTTTATTCTGCGCAAGCACATCCTTTAATGTAGGTCTGCAGCTTCTTGATTCCCACTTTTGTTGTTCTCCATGTTTCGCAGCCTTATAATAAGACTGACTTAAAATTGGAGTTGACAATTTTTATTTTCGTATTTAACCTAATTTCTTTGGATTTCCATATTTTTTCCAGTGCAACAAAAGCTCCTCTTGCTTTGGATATCCTTATTTTGGTATCATTTTCTGTTCCTCCCTCTTTATCTATATTCATCATCATCATCTTTGAGTGCCGTCTCAGCATCGAAGGTTGGCTACCATCGAGCGCCATTCCGCTCTGTCTCTTGCTTTGATGGTGCAGATTGTCACAGGTTGCCTTGTCCATCTTTTGATGTTACTCGTCCATGTTAGTCTTGGTCTGCCACTCCTTCCTCTACCTTGTTTTTCCCATTCCAATATTACTTTTATTAGGCTTTTGTGTCTTTTAACATGCCCCAAAAATGTCATTTGTCTTGTTCTAATTGTGTTTAGCAGTTCTCTTTTCATTTTTAGTTGTTTTAAAACTTCATCGTTTGTTTTCTTTTCTTTCCATCCAATTCTACCTATTCTTCTATATATCCACATTTCAGTGGCTTCAATTTTCTGTTCTGTTTTCTTGTCTAATGTCCATGTTTCTGCACCATACAGAAATATTAAGAAAATGTAACATTTTGCTATTCTTAGTTTTAGCCCTTGTGTTATTTGTTTTGATGTTAGTACATTTTTCACGGCATTCAAATTACTTTCTGACACACCTATTCTTTTGTGTCTATATTACTACTCAGATATATATGTAAGATTGTACGTCTAGTAGATCTATTTTTACTATTACTCTTTGGTTATTTCGATGCGCATTAACTATCATGATTTTCATCTAATCTTTATTTGCTTGCTTGCGTTAGTCCGATGACTAAAGGAGTATTCCTCTTCATCATCCGTCCTTAAAAGGACGTTAAGTGAGCGTATCTGCGTTGTGTTGTGGTTTGCAGTATAAAGTAAAGTACCCCCGTCACGCCAAGTGTCGTATAGGGAATATGGTGTTAGTGACCTTATATTTTACAGACCTTCAGCACATGATTTTTGGGGTAATGTGGTCGGTATTACGCCCGTGCTGCTTTACTTTCCCAGAAAAAAAATCCGGTACCCATTTAAGGCTGGATGAACCCGGAAGCCGTCGTTTGGGATCGAACCCTACCCCTTGTCCTTGCTTTACAGTATAACTGTGATATTTGCGCCTTTCGGCCCAACACATCCGACTTCATCACGTAATCTTTATTTAATTTCAGTCTCAGATGTTGTGATCTCCCCTTGAGTTTGTTTGTTTTTCTTTGCATCTGTTGATACTTATGTGATAGAATTTCATTTTCAATTAATTAATGAATATTTCGTTTGGCCAGTGTCTACAAGAGCTTGGCCAGGAATGGAACAGCGAGGAAGATCAGCGCCAACCTACACAACAACCATCCAACAACAGTTTTGGCAGCTGTCCGGAATTTCCTGGCAGCTTGGGAGAACAAACTGGCAAACACAACCATATACGGAAAACGTAAGTACTTGACTGTGGAATTTAGAATTCACATTTTTGTTTGGTTCTTTGTGTGAATCTGGAATTTGGAATTCACATTGATTTGTTTGTTTCTGTGTGTGAATTTTGAATTTAGATTTCACAGTTTTTGTTTGTTTCTTTGTGTGAATCTGTAATTTAGAATTCACATTTTTGTTTGTTTTGTTTCTTTGTGTGAATCTGTAATTTAGAATTCACATTATTGTTTGTTTTGTTTCTTTGTGTGAATCTGTAATTTAGAATTCACATTTTTGTTTGTTTTGTTTCTTTGTGTGAATCTGTAATTTAGAATTCACATTTTTGTTTGATTTGTTTCTTTGTGTGAATCTGTAATTTAGAATTCACATTTTTGTTTGTGTTGTTTCTTTGTGTGAATCTGTAATTTAGAATTCACATTTTTGTTTGTTCCTTTGTGTAAAATACACTATTTTGTTTCTTCTTCCTTTCTTTCTTCTTACCCTTCTCTTCTTTATCTTCTTTCCTTCTTTCCTTCCTTATTCTCAATAATGTTAGGTATAACAACATTTCTTCAACCTTCAGGGATACTGAGTTAAGTGCTCTGTGCACACCGTGAGCTGTGTGTTTCATCCGTTTTGATCATGTTCCGATATTCCAATTGCTTACCGATGAATGCTGATATCGTATGACAGGGAACAGTTGGCCGTGTTCACTTTCTGTGCGGTTTCGCCTTATGTCTTTTGGCGTGTGCTGAGACTGCTATGATAGGGACTACAGCTACCTTTCTTTTTTTGGGAGATGTATTAGTAATTCGGATGATTCCACTGGCACGGGCAGTTGAGCAATTATAGATTTTAATTCGTCTGCAGTGATACCGGGGCCTTCCATAACCAAATAACCAAATATGTGTAAATCCATAGCTCTTATATTGTTTAGAGTCATAAATGTTAACTAGCACATGCAAACAAAACTTACCAACATTTGTAAACAATTGTGTGAGTAGAAGTTTGAAAATCAGATGGTATGGCAAGATTACAAATGAAGATATCTGGGAACTAATTTAAGAAAGGGCTAATCATGTAAATGATTATGAACACAAAGTGGGCACACGCTAAGAAAACATGATGTCAACATAGCAGGACGGGCAATGTTATGGAACCCACAGGGAAGAAGAAAGCCAGAAAAGATTTGAAATACATGGATACGAGAAGTAATGGGAACTCTTAACAACTTTAGCCAAGACTGGAGAGAAGTTGAGACAAGGTCCTAGGGTAGTTAAGGTCCAAAGGTTGTCTATGTGGTTTGGTTGATTCTTCTTCTTCTTCTTCTTTCCTTCCTCATCTGCCTTTCAGCGTCGAGGGGAGATATAATTTGCGGTCTTTTGCTCTTCTGTTCGCCTCTGCTGCTGTTATGTATCTTAATGTTTCTAATATTCCATCCATTCATCTTTTTCGTGGTCGACCCTTGGGTCTGGTGTTCTCACAACGTTTGCTGAAGGCTCCTTGTGTTGTGTTTTGATCTTTCTGTCTTGTCACGTGGCCAAACCATTTTATCTATTGTTTCTTTATATATTCTATGGCGGGGGCTATTCCTATTTTTTTTCTCAGTTCTTCATTTCTGATCTTATCTCTCAGACTGTTTCCTGTCATTCGTCTAACACATTTCATCTCTGTAGAGGTTATTTTTCTTATTGCTCTTGCATCTAGGGTCCAGGTCTGACATTGGTAGCACAACGTTGGGATGAAGATGTATTGTATAGTGCTCGTTTTGCCTCTAGAGTTATTTCCTTGTTGGACAATAGTTGTGATAACTGCCCAATGATTTGACAAGCTTTGTTACATCTTGATTCTTTCTCTGCTGTTTGTGAATGATCGTTTATCACTAAACTTCCTAGATATTTTAATCCCTCTCCTTGTTTGATTAATTGAACGAAGGAAATGCTGTCTTTGTTACTAACACACATTTTTTAATTGATTAAACATGATTTTTTTAGGTCTGCGAGAATTTTTGGAAAAAAACGTATCAAAACCATTTCCTGTTCGGAAGGACTTGACTCAGATTGGTACAGCTATTTCTATTATTCAATTAACCTATAACCTTTCTGTAGCTAACCTTCGGAAAGGTCGAATATTCGGAAAGAAAGGGGAGCCACTAAATAGCGCTGATTGCTATGATGTTGGTAAGTTGTCGTGTCTTTGTTTATATCATCTAGTGACTATCTTAATTCTGTCTATTTCATTTCTTGTTTTGTTTATATCATCTAGTGACTATCTTAATTCTGTCTATTTCATTCCTTGTTTTCCTATTACAGCTGTATAATCTACCTACG